>SJYX01009130.1:206242-221705 GCA_006410675.1 Oreotragus oreotragus | reverse complement strand
TGAATCTGAGTGAACTCCGGGAGTTGGTGATGGACAGGGAAGCCTGGCGTGCTGCGATTCATGGGGTCGTAAAGAATCGGACATGACTGTGCGACTGAACTGTACTGATTTATGCAAACTCATCTTGCTGTTGACTCCTTGTCTTCAGTGATAAGAATTGTACTTCTCTCTCTCGATGATGCTGGGGGGCTACCTTCCTTAATGGAAATTTTATGCCTTGCTTTTAGGCAAATAAAGAGAAGGCAGAAAACTCTTCCCTAATCTGTTTGTTTATCATTATTACTATTATTATTGTTTTTATTTTGGCCACACTGCATGGCTTGTGGGATCTTAGTACCCTGACCAGGGATTGAACCTGGGCCCCAGCAGTGAAAGCACCAAGTCTTAACTACTGGACTGCCAGGGAATTCCCCTAAATCTGTTGATTCTTAATTGCCTCCAGCTCAAATTAATCCTCAAGCCAAAGTGGTTTATAATGAGGTTACTTTTGCAGATTAACGCAGTTCACCCAGGTGGCCAGGCTAAATATTTGTGATAGGAATATTGAGAAGAAAGATTACTCTTTGGGCTTCATGGACACAGGAATGTTTTCCTCAGGAAGCGATGACAAAATAGCTATTTCCTATTATGAAATATTTAAACAAGTTTATAACAGTTTTCTACTGATTATAAAATATCACATGTTTCTCAAAATGGAAAATTAAGAAAGTTCAGGAAAAAAATAACTCCATCATCCATAGATACCATCATTGTGACATTTTTTTCCACATTAATTTTTAACCAATTTTAATTGTTATATTTTATATATGTAAGAACATATAGCTCGGACGGCAGAAAAATCCCTCTTGAATGCCAAGTCTAATTAGTATGTACTGAAGTATGGAATGGAGAAAGCAATTAAAGCTCAGTCCAGTTCAGTTCAGTTCAGTTGCTCAGTCATGTCCGACTCTTTGCAATCCCATGAACCTCAGCACGCCAGGCCTCCCTGTCCATCACCAGCTCCTGGAGTTAACCCAAACTCATGTCCATTTAGTCAGTGATGCCATCCAATGATCTCATCCTCTGTCATCGCCTTCTCCTCCTGCCCTTAATCTTTCCTAGCATCAGGGTCTTTTCAAATGAGCCAGCTCTTCAAACCTCAGCACGCCAGGCCTCCCTGTCCATCACCAGCTCCTGGAGTTAACCCAAACTCATGTCCATTTAGTCAGTGATGCCATCCAATGATCTCATCCTCTGTCATCGCCTTCTCCTCCTGCCCTTAATCTTTCCTAGCATCAGGGTCTTTTCAAATGAGCCAGCTCTTCAAATCAGGTGGCCAAAGTACTGGAGTTTCAGCTTCAACATCAGTCTTTCCAATGAACACCCAGGACTGATCTCCTTTAGGATGGACTGGTTGGATCTCCTTGCAGTTCAAGGGACTCTCAAGAGTCTTCTCCAACACCACAGTTCAAAAGCATCAATTCTTTGGCGCTCAGCTTTCTTTATTGTCCAACTCTCACGTGCATACATGACCACTGGAAAAACCATAGTCTTGACTAGACGGACCTTTGTTGGCTAAGTAATGTCTTTGCTTTTTAATATGCTGTCTAGGTTGGTCATAACTTCCCTTCCAAGGAGTAAGCGTCTTTCAATTTCATTGCTGCAGTCCCCATCTGCAGTGATTTTGGAGCCCAGAAAAAAAAGTCAGCCTCTGTTTCCACTGTTTACTCATCTATTTCCCATGAAGTGATGGGACCAGATGCCATGATCTTTGTTTTCTGAATGTTGAGCACATAGCCTTGACTAGACAGACCTTTGTTGGCAAAGTAATGTCTCTGATTTTTAATATGCTGTCTAGGTTTGTCATAAGTTTCCTTCCAAGGAGTAAGCGTCTTTTAATTTCATGGCTGCGGTCACCATCTGCAATAATTAATTACTGGTTTTGGTTTATGTTTAATTAATTTATTTTTTAACCAAAAGATAATTGCTTTACAGGATTTCATCAGTTTCTGCCAAATATCAACATGACTTAGCCACAGGTATACTTTGTCCCCTCCGTCTTGAACCTCCTTCGTACCTCCCACCCCGTCCACCGTTGTCGGTTGTTACAGAGCCCCAGTCTGAGCTTCCTGAGTCATACAGCAAATTTCCCATTGGCTATCTATTTTACATATGGTGATGTATGTGTTAGAAATGCCCCCTTCTATTGTGCCTCCATGATCCACAGAGTTCATCCCCGAGTATGAGCTGTGGTTCCCCCTTAATTTACTAAAGCCATGCTCAGATCTGGCTCATCAGACGCTAGTCAAAAGGGAAGGTTTTCTTTCCTGGTTTGAAGAAAATACCAGGAAACCCATGGCTGGCTTACTGCTAATACCAGGCTCAGATGCATTTCTCTTAAGCCCAGCGTTTCTCATGATGTACTCTGCATCTAAGTTAAATAAGCGAGGTGACAATATGCAGCCTTGACGTACTCATTTGCAGCCGCCACCAAGAAAGCTCAGTCCAGTCTATGCTTTTTCATGTCGAAAAATGCATCTTGCTGTTGTTCAGTCACTAAGTTGTGTCTGACTTTTTGCGACCCTGTAGACTGCTTATCAAATCCTTGTTTTAAATGCTTGCCAAAGGGAGAGGTCAGTTGATTCTCATTCCTTGTTAGAAACTTCTTGATTATATTGTAAACAGCTTTATTCAAGTATAATTCACATACTATACAACTGACCCTCTAAAAATACGCAGTTCAATGGTTTTTAGTGTATTTGAGCTGTGCAACCATCACCACAACTAAACATAGAACATTTTACCTCTGCCCCTAAACAAACCCAGTACCTGAGTAAGAGTCATTCTATTTGCCCCAATCCTACCAGCCTATTCTGTACATTTCACAGGAATGGTATTGTGCATTACATAGTCTTTTATGACAGGCCTCTTATACTTGGCATGGTGTGTAAGATTCACTCACATTGTAGCATATATCTGTACTTCATTTCTTCTCATTGACAAATAATTTTCCATTGTATGGATATACCACATTTTATTTATCCATTCATCAATTGATACACATTTGGCTGGTTTCCACTTTTTTGCCAGTAGGAGTAATGCTGCCAGGATTTCCCTGATGGTCCAGTTCTAAGACTGAACTTCCAAAGCAGAGCCCCAGGTTCAATCTCTGGTCAGGGAACTCTATCTCATATGTCTTAATTAAGAGTTAGTGTGCTGCAACTTAAGGATCTTGCATGCTGCGATGACGATTGAAGAGCTCGAGTGCTGCAACTGAGACCTGACACAGCCAAATAAATATTTTTTTAAAATAGTAATCCTGGCATCAATATTTGTGCATATGTTTTGTATAGACATATGTTTTCATTTATCTTGATAGATACCTAAGATTGAAATTACTAGGTCATGTGGTAACTCAATATATAACATTTTGAGGGACTGCCAGACTATTTTATGAGGGAATTGGGCCATTTTACATTCCCACACAATGTGTAAGGGATCCAGTTTCTTCATAACCTAGCCAAAATTTTTATTATCTGTTTGATTATAGCCATCCTAGTGGGGGTATGTGGTTTTGATTCTGCACTTCCCAGATAGACAATGATGTTGTGTGTTTTTTCATGCACTTTTTGGCCATTTGCACACATCCTCTGAAAAAATGTCTTTTAGATCACACCTGTCAAACAGTTTCATCAAAAGGACCGCAAATAACAAATGTCAGTAAGTGTATGGAGAAAAGAGAACGCTTGCACACTGTTTGCTGGTTGGAATGTAAATTGATGCAGCCATTATGGAAAACAGTATGGAGACTCCACAAAAAACAAAAAATAGAACTACCATATGATCTAGCAATTCTAATCCTGGGTATATACCCAAAAGACACAAAAACACTAATTCAAAAAGATACCTGCATCCTGATGTTCATAACAGCATTATTTAGCAGCTAAGATATGGAAGCAACCTAAGTGTCTGTCAATATATGAATGGATAAAGAAAATGTGGTATATATACACAATGGAATATGAGTCATAAAAATGAATGCTGCCATTTGCAGCAACATGGTTGGACCTGGAGGGAATTTGCATGTGTGTGTGCTGTCGTCTCAGTCATGTCTGACTCTTTGTGACCCTATGGATTGTAGCCTGTCAGGCTCCTCTGTCCATGGGATTCTCCAGGCAAGAATACCAGAGTGGGTTACCATGCCCACCTCCAGGGGATCTTCCCTAACCAAGGATGGAAGTTCTCCTGCATTGGCAGGTGGGTTCTTAACCACTAGTGCCATCTGGGAAGCCCCTAGAAGGTATTCTGCTTTAGCGAAATAAGTCAAACAGAGAAAGACAAAAAGTACATGTTATTACTTATATGTAGAATCTAAAAAATAAAAGAAATGAATAAATATAACAAAACAGAAGCAGACACATAGACATTGTCACTACCAGTGGGGAGAGAAAGGGGGAGGGGCAAGATAGAGGTTGGGGATTAAGAGGTTCAAACTGCTATGTATAAAATAAATAAGCTACAAGGATATACTGTAAAACACAGGAAATATAGCCAATATTTTATAATAACTTAAAAGATTTTTATTTTCAACAAATGAAAATTTGTTTTATCTCTCCTTCTTACTTTTGATCATTTCTAGGTTTGCTTTTGTTAACTTTTTAGGATTTTTTATGAGTACTTATGAAGAACTAGAGCCTCTTGATGAAAGTGAAACAAGAAAGTGAAAAAATTGGCTTAAAACTCATCATTCAGAAAATCAAGATCATGGCATGTGGTCCCATCACTTCATGCAAATAGATGGGGAAACAATGGAAACAGTGAGACTTTATTTTTTGGGGCTCCAAAATCACTGCAGATGGTGACTGCAGCCATGAAATTAGAAGGAGGTTGATCCTTGGAAGAAAAGTTATGACCACCCTAAATAGCATATTAAAAAGCAGAGACATTACTTTGCCAACAAAGGTCCACCTCGTCAAAGCTATGGTTTTTCCAGTAGTCCTGTATGGATGTGAAAGTTGGACTATAAAGAAAGCTGAGCGCACAGGAATTGATGCTTTTGAACTATGATGCTGGAGAAGACTCTTGCAAGTCCCTTGAACCGTAAGGAGATCCAACCAGAAATCCTAAAGGAAATCAACCCTGAATATTCATTGAAAGGACTGATGCTGAAACTGAAACTCCAATACTTTGGCCACCTGATGTGAAGAACTGGCTCAATGGAAAAGACCCTGATGCTGGGAAAGATTGACGGCGGGAGGAGAAGGGGATGACAGAGGATTAGATGGTTGGATGGNGAATATTCATTGAAAGGACTGATGCTGAAACTGAAACTCCAATACTTTGGCCACCTGATGTGAAGAACTGGCTCAATGGAAAAGACCCTGATGCTGGGAAAGATTGACGGCGGGAGGAGAAGGGGATGACAGAGGATTAGATGGTTGGATGGTGTCACCGACTTGATGGACATGAGTTTGAGTAAGCTCTGGGAGTTGGTGATGGATGGGGAGGCCTGGTGTGCTGCCATCCATGGGGTGGCAAAGAGTTGGACAGGATTGAATGACTGAACTGAACTGAAAGATGATTAGATAATTGTTTAATCTTTCTCTTTTCTTCTAGAATCTCATTACCACAATTAACCCACCATATATTTAGCTCACTTTCTTTGTGACAAATGTAAGCAAAAGTTTTATTGGTTCAGTTCAGTCGCTCAGTCGTGTTCGACTCTTTGAGACCCCATGGACTGTATAAAGCCAGGTTTCCTTGTCCATCACCAACTCTTGGAGTTTACTCAAACTCAGGTCCATTGAGTTGGTGATGCCATCCAACCATCTCATCCTCTGTCATCCCCCTCTTCTCCTGCCGTCAATCTTTCCCAACATCAGGGTCTTTTCTAATGAGACAGTTCTTTGCATCAGGTGGCCAAAGTATTGGAGTTTCAGTTTCAGCATCAGCAATGAATATTCAGGACTGATCTTTAGGATGGACTGGTTGGATCTCCTTGCAGTCCAAGGGACTTGCAAGAGTCTTCTCCAGCACCACAGTTCAAAAGGATCAGTTCTTCAGTCTTCAGCTTTCTTTATAGTCCAACTTTCACATCCATACGTGANGATGGACTGGTTGGATCTCCTTGCAGTCCAAGGGACTTGCAAGAGTCTTCTCCAGCACCACAGTTCAAAAGGATCAGTTCTTCAGTCTTCAGCTTTCTTTATAGTCCAACTTTCACATCCATACGTGACTACGGAAAAAACCATAGCCTTGACTAGACAGACTTTTGTTGGCAAAGTAATTTCTCTGCTTTTTAATATGCTGTCTAGGGTTGTTCATAACTTTTCTTCTAAGAAGTAAGCGTCTTTTAATTTCATGAGTACAGTCATCATCATCATCTGCAGTGATTTTGGAGCCCCCCCAAATAAAGTCTGTCACTGTTTCCACTGTTTCCCCATCTATTTGCCATGAAGTGATGGGACTAGATGCCATGATCTTAGTTTTCTGAATCATCTTTAGAAAAGAGAAAAAAGAATGCCTAGATAAAGATCATTAGAATATTCATTGATTGGATGAATACATCCTTTCTCAGAGGTCTTTAATTCCATTAAGGTGTATTAGAATTACCCAATCCTTTTGTCAGGACTGCTAATTTCTTCTTAGGAGAAGACTATGAAGGAGTAGAAATTTTNTCATCTTTAGAAAAGAGAAAAAAGAATGCCTAGATAAAGATCATTAGAATATTCATTGATTGGATGAATACATCCTTTCTCAGAGGTCTTTAATTCCATTAAGGTGTATTAGAATTACCCAATCCTTTTGTCAGGACTGCTAATTTCTTCTTAGGAGAAGACTATGAAGGAGTAGAAATTTTGCCCTAGACTTGGTTTGGGATTTAAAAAAAAAAATCTACTGTTGCTATTCCTATCTCCTCAGTTCAGTTCAGTCACTCAGTCATGTTCAACTCTGCGACCCCATGAATTGCAGCACGCCAGGCCTCCCTGTCTATCACCAACTTCCGGAGTTCACTCAGACTCATGTCCATGGAGTCAGTGATGCCATCCAGCCATCTCATCCCCTTCTCCTCCTGCCCCCAATCCCTTCCAGCATCAGAGTCTTTTCCAATGAGTCAACTCTTCTCATGAGGTGGCCAAAGTACTGGAGTTTCAGCTTTAGCATCATTCCTTCCAAAGAAATCCCAGGGTTGATCTTCAGAATGGACTGGTTGGATCTCCTTGCAGTCCAAGGGACTCTCAGGAGTCTTCTCCAACACCACAGTTCAAAAGCATCAATTCTTTGGCACTCAGCCTTCTTCACAGTCCAACTCTCACACCCGTACATGACCACAGGAAAAACCATAGCCTTGACTAGATGGACCTTAGTCGGCAAAGTAATGTCTCTGCTTTTGAATATACTGTCCAGGTTGGTCATAACTTTTCTTCCAAGGAGTAAGCGTCTTTTAATTTCATGGNCTTCCAAGGAGTAAGCATCTTTTAATTTCATGGCTGCAGTCACCATCTGCAGTGATTTTCAGTTCAGTTCAGTTCAGTCGCTCAGTCGTGTCCGACTCTTTGTGACCCCATGAATCGCAGCACGCCAGGCCTCCCTGTCCATCACCATCTCCCGGAGTTCACTCAGACTCACGTCCATCGAGTCTGTGATGCCATCCAGCCATCTCATCCTCTGTCCTCCCCTTCTCCTCCTGCCCCCAATCCCTCCCAGCATCAGAGTCTTTTCCAATGAGTCAACTCTTCGCATGAGGTGGCCAAAGTACTGGAGTTTGGAGCCCCCAAAAATAAAGTCTGACACTGTTTCCACTGTTTCCCCATCTATTTCCCATGAAGTGATGGGACCGGATGCCATGATCTTCATTTTCTGAATGTTGAGCTTTAAGCCAACTTTTTCACTCTCCTCTTTCACTTTCATCAAGAGGCTTTTTAGTTCCTCTTCACTTTCTGCCATCAGGGTGGTGTCATCAGCATATCTGAGGTTATTGATATTTCTCCTGGCAATCTTGATTCCAGCTTGTGTTTCTTCCATTGCAGTGTTTCTCATGATGTACTCTGCATTTAAGTTAAATAAGCAGGGTGACAATATACAGCCTTGATGTACTCCTTTTCCTATTTGGAACCAGTCTGTTGTTTCATGTCCGGTTCTAAATGTTGCTTCCTGGTTTTCCCTCAAATATATGGAATAGAATTTAATTACTGCCCTTCCCTAGATCTGAGGGCTGATAATTTATCAGACTAAAGAGCATTCCAAGAATTCAGGACAATGGAGTAGGATGTTTCCTGAAAATAAAAATGAGGGTGGGAGCTCTACACTGACTGTCTAGTAATTTCTACCTCAATGGGAGAGAATGAGACACTTACAAATGGAGATTTCTTTTATAAATGCACATTTCCCTCACAAAAACAGCTCTTTTCTTCAGAGCTTGTCTTGTGTTTGCAGTTTCTCAAAATAATCCTTATGCCAAAGAGGTACATTTTGGAGGTAGCACATTCTTCCACTCTTCAGCACAACCAACTAAATGATATAACCCAACAAGGAGAAGATGTGCACATAGAAAAGACAAGAATGGGAGAAAATTATGAGAAAAAAGGGGCTGTGTGTAACTGATGTACTTATCCATTGGACTTAGTCTAAATGGATATTTAGACTAAAAAGAAGTGGATATGTTATGATTTTTGAAAGAAATGAAAGATGAATGAGAGCAAAGATTATTATAGATTTTGTTTACTGCTCTGTCTTCAAAACATGGTAAATACCCTCCCTCCCAACAATCAGTGGGAAAATTCCTTTAAAAGGGAGTTTCAGGGGTGTCTAGGCAGAGGGAGGGGCTACATACAGAAACAGCACAGTCAGCTATGACAGTCATCTTGAACTGATGGTGCACTGATTAGAGTCATCTTGATTGTTTTAAGTACAGTTGGTCTTTAGTTCCAAAGTTGGTTTGTTCCTATTTCTTTAAGGTCAGCTCTCAGAATTGTGGCAGCTTAGGTCACAGCTACAGTCTGATTATTATACAGTTAACTTCTTCCTCTTGGTAGGGGTTTAAGTATCCATAAGACAGCTCAAGGGACATGGTTCAAAATATTATAGCTCTTGTGGAGGAAATAAAGGTCCTTGACTTTGTTTAATGAATAAACTATTACTATTTCATCTTGTTTAACTGCTTTATTTTGCTTCAGCATTTTCTCACTTCTCTGATTAAGCTTGCTCTTTGACTTAAATTTTTCTATAGACAAAAAGCAGGTGAAAGACATGAGAAGGGAGGACCATAGGGTCCTTCTCTATTTCAAAATCTCAGGATACTTTCCCTTCCCCATCAATGCCCTTGCTTTAATGGAAATGTCTGACACTACAACTCTGCAGCCCTTACAGTCTGTCATGCATTAGTCCTTGACAGTGACCAGTGAAGGATGTGAGGGACTCCTCACAGCAGTCTTGGAAGCTTTCTAGTTCTCTTTGTGTTCTTAGTTACATATGCATGGCTTTCAACATATCTTTGTCCTCTGGCATCAAAAGATGCCAAGTGACTTCACTCTTTAACATCATCTATAATGACTGACTACCCAGTGCCTTCCCTTTCACTTGAATTCAAACATCTAAAAGATAAAGTAAGATACACTAAGTTTTTAAGAGTTTAAAATCAGTTGAAATCAGGCAGCACCAAACCAGAGGGAGTTACAAGTGCTTTGCCCACAGGAACCAGGAAAAGAGACTTATACAGAGAAAATGGGGAAGCAAAGAAAGGAAGTTCACTGAAAGAGGAAATGGCAAACCACTCAGTATTCTTGCCCCAAGAACCTCAGGAACAGTATAAAAAGGCAAAAAGATATGACACCAGAAGAGCTCCCCGGGGTGGAAGGTGTCCAACGTGATACTGGGAAAGAGTGGAGGGCAATTACTAATAGCCCCAGAAAGAAAGGATCTGCTGGGCCAAATCAGAAACAACACTCAGCTGTGGATGTGTCTGGTGGTGAAAGTAAAATCCAACGCTGTAAAGAACAATACCAAGTAGGAACCTGGAATGTTAGGTCCATGAATCAAGGTAAGCTGGATGTGGTCAAGCAGGGAATGGCAAGAATGGACATAGACATCTTAGGAATCACGAACTGAAAAGAACAGGAATAGGAAAATCTAATTCAGATGACCATTGTATCTACTATGTGGGTAAGAATCCCACAGGAGAAATGGAGTAGCCCTCATAATCAACAAAAGAATCCAAAATGCAGTATGTGGATACAATCTTAGAAATGATAGAATGGTCTGTTTGCTTCCAAGGCAAGCCATTCAACATCACAGTAATCCAAGTCTATGCCTCAGCCACTGGTGCCAAAGAAGCTGAATTTGACTAGTTCTATGAAGACTTACCTCCTAGCTCAGTCAGGAAAGAATCTGCCTGCAGTTCAGGAGACCCAGGTTCGATTCCTGGGTTGGAAAGATCCCCTGGAGAAGGAAATGGCAACCTGCTCCAGTATACTTGCCTGGAAAATCCCATGAATAGAGGAATCTGGGGGGCTACAGTCCACGGGGTCGCAAGAGTCGGACGCAACTTAGCAACTAAACCACCACCACCACCATGAAGACGTACAAGTCCTTCTAGAAATAACACACACATACAAAAAAAGTCCTTTTTTCATCATAGGGGATTGGGATGCAAAAGTAGGGTATCAGTAGATACCTGGCAAGTTTGGCCTTGGAGTACAAAATGAAGCAGAGAAAAGGCTAACAGAGTTTTGCCAAGAGGATGCACTGGTCACAACAAACACCCTTTTCCAGCAAAACAAGAGATGACTATTGTGATGACATGGATGTCACAGATGGTCAATACCGAAATCAGATTGATTACATTCTTTGCAGCAAAAGATGGAGAAGCTCTATACAGTCAGCAAAAACAAGACCTGGAGCTGACTATGGCTCAGATCACCAGCTGCTTCTAGCAAAATTCAGGCCTAAACTAAAGTAAATGGGGGAAACCACTAGGCCACTCAGAGATATCCTAAATCAAATTCCTTATGATTATACAGTGGATATGATGAATAGATTCAAGGGATTAGATCTGGTAGACATAGTGCCTGAAGAACTATGAATGGAGAGGCAGTGATGAAAATAATCCCAAAGAAAAAGAAAGGCAAAAAAACAAAGTGGCTGTTTGAGGAGGCATTACAAATAGCTGAGGAAAGAAGAAGAACAAAAAGGAAGGGAGCAAGGGAAAAATGTATCCAGCTGAATGCAGAGCTCCAGAAAATAGCAAGGAGAGATAAGAAGGGCTTCTTTAATGAAAGATGCAAAGAAATAGAGGGAAAAAATAGAATGGGAAAGACTAGAGATCTCTTCAAGAAAACTGAAGACATCAAGGGAACATTTCATGCGAGGATGGGGATGTTAAAGGACAGAAATAGTAAAGACTTATGAGAGGCAAAAGAGATGAAGAGGTGGCAAGAATACACAGAAGAACTATACCAAAAAGATTAATGACCTGGATAACCACCATGGTGTCATCACTCACCTAGAGCTGGACTTCCTGGAGTGTAAAGTCAAGTGGGTCCAAAAAAAAATCACTATCACCAATAAAGCTAGTGTAGGTAATGATTTAAATTCCAGCTGAGCTATTTAAAATACTAAAAGATGATGGTGTTAAAGTGCTGCACTCCATATGTCGGCATATTTGGAAAATCCAGTGGCCATAGGACTGGAAAATATCAGTTTTCTTCTCAATTCCAAAGAAGGGCAGTGATAAAGAATATTCAGACTACCAGACAATTGTGCTCACTTCCCATGCTAGTAAAGTGAAAGTGAAAGTCACTCAATCCTGTCTCTTTGTGACCCCATGGACTGTAGTCGGCCAGGCTCTTCTGTCAGTGAAATTCTAAGGTTTTGCTCAAAATCCTTCAAGCTAGGCTTCAGCAGTATTTGAATTAAGAACTGCCAGATGTACAAGATGGGTTTAGAAAAGACCATTCTTTGGATCATGGAGAAAGCAAGGGAATTCCAGAAAAAACATCTGCCCCTGATTCACTAACTAAGCAAAAGCCTTTGACACTGTTGCTGCTGCTGGTGCTAAGCCTCTTCAGTCATGTCCAACTCTGTGCGACCCCATAGATGGCAGCTCACCAGGCTTCTCCGTCCTTGGGATTCTCTAGGCAAGAACACTGGAGTGGGTTGCCATTGCCTTCTCCGTTTGACACTGTGGATCACAACGAACTGTGGAAAATTCTTACAGAGATAGGAACACCAGACCATCTCACCTCTTTCTTCAGACAACTGTTTGTCATCAAGAAGCAATGGTTAGAACATTACATAGAACAACTAACTGGTTCAAAGTTGGGAAAATAGTAAGACATGGAACAATGGATTTTTCAAAATTGGAAAAGGAGTACATCAAGTCTGTATATTGTTACCCTGCTTATTTAACTTATAGGAAGACTACATCATGCAACATACCAGGCTGAATGAGTTACAAACTGGAATTAAGGTTTCTGGGAGAAATATCAACAACCTCAGGTATGCAGATGATACCACTCTATATGGCGAATAAAAGGGGAAAAAGTGGAAGCAGTAACAGACTTTATTTTCTTGGGCTCCAAAATCTCTGCAGATGGTGACTGCAGCCATGAAATTAGAAGATACTTGCTTCTTGGAAAGAAGGCCTAGGCTGCATATTAAAAAGTAGAGACATCACTTTTCCAGCAAAGATCTATACAGTCAAAGCTATGGTTTTTCTAGTAGTCATGTAAGGATGTGAGAAAGTGAAAGTGAAAGTGAAAGTGAAGTCTTGTGCGACTCTTTGCGACCCCATGGACTGTAGCCTACCAGGCTTCTCTGTCCATGGGATTCTTCAGGCAAGAATATTGGAGTGGGTTACCATTTCCTTCTCCCAGGGGTCTTCCCGACCCAGGGATAGAACCCGGGTCTTCTGCATTGGAGGCAGACACTTTAACCTCTGAGCCACAGGGAGCTCCAAGAACTGGACCATAAAGAAGACTGAGTGCTGAAGAATTGATGCTTTTGAATTGTGGTGCTGGAGAAGACTTGAGATTTCCTTGGACAGCATGGAGATCAAACCAGTCAATCCTAAGGGAAATCAGTCTTGATTATTCAATGCAAGGAGTGATGCTGAAGCTGAAGCTCCAATACTTTGGCTACCTGATGTGAAGAACTGACTCACTAAGAAAAGGCTGATGCTGGGAAAGATTGAGGGCAGGAGGAAAAGGAGGTGACAGAGGATGAGATGGTTGGATGGCATCATCAACTCAATCAACATGAACTTGGGAAAACTCCAGGAGATGGTGAGGGGCCAGGAGGCCTGCTGTGCTGCAGTCCATGAGGTTGCAAAGTGTCTGACATGACTTAGCAATTGAACAACAACAAAAAGAAGGAAATGGGGCAATTAGCTGTATAGTTGGCTGTTTGTGACTGGTTGAACTTAGGGCTTTGATTTAGAAAACTTGAGGCATTTTCAGGCCTAGATTTTGGTTTGGTTATGTAGGCTGTGTCAGTCAGTTCAGTGTGTCAGTTGCTCAGTCCTGTCTGATTCTCTGAGACCCCATGGACTGCAGCATGCCAGGCTTCCCTGTCCTTCACCATCTCCTGGAGCTTGCTCAAACTCATGTCCATCGAGTCAGTGATGCCATCCAACCATCTCATCCTCTGTTATTCCCTTCTCCTCCTGGCTTCAATCTTTCTCAGCATCAGGGTCTTTTCCAATGAGTTAGTTCTTTCCATCAGGTGGCCAAAATATTGGCGTTTCAGCTTCAGCATCAGTTTTTCCATTGAATATTCAGGGTTGATTTCATTTAGGATTGATTGGCTTCATCTTCTTGCAGTACAAGGGACTCTCAGGAGTCTTCTCCAACACCGCAGTTCTAAAGCATCAATTCTTTGGCACTCAACTTTCTTCATGGTCCATATCTCACATCCATACATGACTACTGGAAAAACCATAGCTTGGACTATCGGGACTTTTTTGGCAAAGTAACGTCTCTGCTTTTTCATATGCCGTCTAGGATTGTCATAGCTTTTCTTCCAAGGAGCAAGTGTCTTTTAATTTCATGGCTACAGCCATCATCTGCAGTGATTTTGGAGTCCAAGAAAATAAAGTCTCTCATTGTTTCCTTTGTTTCCCCATCTATCTTCCATGAAGTGATGGGACTGGATGTTGTGATCTCTGTTTTTTGAATATTGAGTTTTAAGTCAGCTTTTCATTTCTTTTAATTTCATGGCTACAGCCATCATCTGCAGTGATTTTGGAGTCCAAGAAAATAAAGTCTCTCATTGTTTCCTTTGTTTCCCCATCTATCTTCCATGAAGTGATGGGACTGGATGTTGTGATCTCTGTTTTTTGAATATTGAGTTTTAAGTCAGCTTTTCATTCTCCTCTTTCACTTTCATCAAGAGGCTCTTTAGTTCCTCTCTGCTTTCTGCCATAAGGGTGGTGTCATCAGCATATCTGAAGTTATTGATATTTTTCCTGGCAATGTTGATTCCAGCTTGTGTTTCATCCAGCCTGGCATTTCACATGATGCATTCTCATATAAGTTAAATAAGTAGGGTGGCAATATGCAGCCTTGACGTACTCCTTCCCCAATTTAACCCCCTGTTCTTCTATGTCTGGTTCTGTTGCTTCTTGACCTGCATACTGATTTCTTAGGAGGAAAGTGGTTTGGTATTCCTATATCTTGAAGAATTTTCCACCGTTTGTTGTGATCCACATAGTCAAAGGCTCTGGCATAGTCAATAAAGAAGAAGTACATATTTTTCTGGAACTTTCTTGCTTTTTCAATGATCCAGCAGATATTGGCAATTTGATCTCTGGTTCCTCTGCCTCTTCTAAATCTAGCTTGAACATCTGGACACTCTTGGTTCACAAACTATTGAAGTCTAGCTTGCAGAATTTTGAGCATTACTTTGCTAGCGTGTGAGATGGGTGCAACTGTGCAGTAGGGTGAACATTCTTTGGCATTGCCTTTCTTTGTGATTAGAATGAAACCTGACCTTTTCCAATCCTGTGGCCACTGTTGAGTTTACTAAATTTGTTGAGCACGTGGAGTGCAGCACTTTCACAGCATCATCTTTTAGGTTTTGAAATAGCTCAGTTGGAATTCCATCACCTCCACCAGCTTTGTTCATAGTGATGCTTCCTAATGCCCACTTGACCACATTCCAGGATGTCTGGCTCTAGGTGAGTGATCGCACCATCATGATTATCTGGGTCATGAAGATCTTTTTTGTATATTTCTTCTGTGTATTCTTGCCACCTCTTCTTAACATCTTCTGCTTCTGTTAGGTTCATACCATTTCTGTCCTTTATTGTGCCTGCTTTTGCATGAAATGTTCCCTTGGTATCTCTAATTTTCTTGAAGAGATCTCTAGGCTATTTAGATGGGTAGAATTTGCCGCCCCAAAATATGTCTCTGGCATGAGGATTATTATTATTATTTTTTTAATTTAAATCTCCCAAACATGAACCACCCCCACCTCCCACCCCACATCA
>SJYX01009130.1:190568-201713 GCA_006410675.1 Oreotragus oreotragus | reverse complement strand
TTTGAACTGTGGTGTTGGAGAAGACTCTTGAGAGTCCCTTGGACTGCAAGGAGATCCAACCAGTCCATTCTGAAGGAGATCAACCCTGGGATTTCTTTGGAAGGAATGATGCTAAAGCTGAAACTCCAGTACTTTGGCCACCTCATGCGAAGAGTTGACTCATTGGAAAAGACTCTGATGCTGGGAGGGATTGGGGGCAGGAGGAGAAGGGGACGACCGAGGATGAGATGGCTGGATGGCATCACGGACTCGATGGACGTGAGTCTGAGTGAATTCTGGGAGATGATGATGGACAGGGACGCCTGGCATGCTGCGATTCATGGGGTCGCAAAGAGTCGGACACGACTGAGCGACTGAACTGAACTGAACTGAACTGAATCTGTCTCATAGAAATTTGATTTTTTATTAGGCCAACCAAAGAACCTAGAAGAGTAGTAGGTGTGAAATAAAATTCAGATTTCATAGTAAGATGAGACACACTTAAACATAAAAATTTTCTTTGCCCTTTGGCCCCCTTTTTCTCTTCTACTGTGCAATGTGTATCTGTATCACACATTGATCAAACCTCCCCATGGGCAAAAACACCTGCTCAACCATATAGAGAAACATTCTTTCAGCATTCTTTCAGCATCAACAAGACAACGCCTTAAAAGATCACATTCCTTTTTCATCTTGTAAGGAGTCACAATGACACACCACTCTGTACTTGCAGATCTGGATTGTACAAGGTGTCAATAATAATGTTGAAAGCTTGACTTCTCTGCACTGGTGCTGAATTGAATCTTTGAGACAGAACTTGGGTGAAGTAGAAAAGGATAGCTTTATTGCTTGCCAGGTAAAGGGGGCCACAGCAGACTCCTGCCTCAGAAAAACTATGTATCTCAATTCAGAAGGATTTGATGAGGAGTTTCATAACAATATTTCGAGGGTGATGTTGCAGAAAAGATTAGGGTGTGTGCAGTGTCTCAGGTGATTTCAGTTCAGGTCAGTTGCTCAGTCCTGTCTGACTCTTTGAGAACCCCTGGACTGCAGCACACCAGGCTTCCTTGTCCAGCACTATTTCCTGGAGCTTACTCAAAATCATGCCCATTGGGTCGGTGGTGCCATCCAACCGTCTCATCCTCTGTCATCCCCTTCTCCACCTGCCTTCAATCTTTCCCAGTCAGTGTCTTTTCTAATGAGCCAGCTCTTTGCATAGGGTGGCCAAAGTATTGGAGCTTCAGCTTTAGCATCAGTCCTTCCAAAGAATCCCCATGGTTGATTTCCTTTAGGTTTGATCTCCTTTCACTTAAATGGACTCTCAAGAGTCTTCGCCAACACCACAGTGCAAAAACATTAGTTCTTTGGCACTCAGCTCTCTTTGTGGTCCAACTCTCACATCCATACATGACTACTGGAAAAACCTTAGCTTGGACTATATGGACCTTTGTCGGCAAAGTGATGTCTCTGCTGTCTAGCAATGTCTATGTTGTCTAGGTTTGTAAATAGCTTTTCTCCCAAGGAACAAGCATTTTTTAATTTCATGGCTACAGCCACCATCTGCAGTGATTTTGAAGCCCAAGAAAATAGTCTCTCACTATTTCCATTGTTTGCTCATCTATTTGCCATGAAGTGATGGGACAGGATACCAAGATCTTTGTTTTTTTGAATGTTGAGTTTAAGCCAGGTTTTCCACTCTCCTCACTCACTTTCATGAAGAGGCTCTTTAGTTCCTCTTTGCTTTCTGCCATAAGGGTGGTCTCATCAGCATATCTGAGGTTATTGATATTTCTCCCAGCAATCTTGATTCCAGCTTGTGCTTCAACCAGCCCAGCATTTTGCATGACGTATTCTGCTTATAAGTTAGATAAGCAAGGTGACAATATGCAACCTTGATATACTCCTTTCTGAATTTGGAACCAGTCCATTATTCCGTGTCTGGTTCTAAATTTTGCTTCTTGACCTGCATATAGATTTCTTAGGAGGCAGGTAAGGTGGTTTGGTATTCCCATCTCTTGAAGAGTATCCACAGTTTATTGTGATCCACACAGTCAAAGGCCTTAGCCTAGTCAATGAAGCAGAAGCAGAAGTAGATTTTTTTTTTTTTTTGGAGTTCTCTTGCTTTTTCTATGATCCAATGGATGTTGGCAATTTGATCTTTGGTACTTCTGCCTTTTCTAAATCCATCTTGAACATCTGGACATTCTCAGTTCATGTATTATTGAAGCCTAGCTTGCAGAATTTTGAGAATTACTTTGCTACCATGTGAAATGAGTGCAACTGTGCAGTAATTTGAGCATTCTTTGGTATTGCCTTTCCTTGGGATTGGAATGAAAACTGACTGTTTTCTAGTCCTGTGGCCACTGCTAAGCCTTCCAAATTTATTGAACATGTTGAGTATAGCACTTTCACAGTATCATCTTTTAGGATTTGAAATAGCTCAGCTGGAATTCCATCATCTCCACCAGCTTTGTTCATCAGTGATGCTTTCTAATTCCTAAGGGCCACTTGACCTCGTGTTCCAGGATGTCTGGCTCTAGGTGAGTGATCACACCATCGTGGTTATCTGGGTCATTAAGATCTTTTCTGTGTATTCTTGCCACCTCTTCTTAATATCTTCTGCTTCTGTTAGGTCCATACTGTTTCTGTCTTTTATTATGCCCATCTTTGCATGAAATGTTCCCTTGGTATCTCTAATTTTCTTGAAGAAATCTCTAGTCTTTTCCATTCTATTGTTTTCCTCTATTTCTTTGTTTTGATCACTTAAGAAGGCTTTCTTATCCCTCCTTACTGTTCTTTGGAACTCTGCATTCAGATGGCTATATTTTTCCTTTTCTCCTTTGCCTTTTGCTTGTCTTCTTTTCTCAGCTATTTGTAAGGCCTCTTCAGACAACCATTTTGCCTTCTTGCATTTCTTTTTCTTGGGGATGGTTAGTTTCCAAATTTTGCTGAGTTCCTCTAGGTCCTTTAATCTTGCCTCAGGTGCTTTCTTGGTTGCTCCTCCCTTGATAAGTCAAGCTTTGGAATCTCCCTTTGGGACTCAGGGATTGTCATGGAGGTTGAAGTCTTGCCTACAAGGAACAATGTGTCAAAAAAGGCTTCTGTCCCCAGGAGCTCTCAGTCCACTAGTTTCAATAATATGCTATTTAATATAGAGCCCTTTGTCTCAAAAAACTTACATAACCATGCTTTGACTACTAACAGGCAGTTCTTAGAGCTTTCTGAGATGCTCTTTCCAAATTATAATACTCAGTTTGGCTTGAATATAATTTTCCGTTTCTTTCTTAGATTGATTAATTTTTCATGAACAAAGGAAAAAATTTTTCCAATAGCTATAGTGGCATTAAAACCACCTCAGTCTAATTGCTTCCTTGTTTAGTTAATTTCACAACCCTAAGCTAATGCTGATGATAACTTAATCACTTTGATACAGTATCATGCAACGAATTACTAAGGTTCCATGCCTTCATCTGCCACTCTTCTCCACATCAGGGATCAGACTGGGTGCATTTACTGTTGGCCTGACCCTGAGAGTGAAGAAAGTTATTCTGACGTTCCTCAAATATATGAGCAACCTAATCTAGATGTCTATTTTGAGGCCATATTTTCTGAAGTCACTCCTGGCACCAATTAATTCCACTGAAACAGGAGGAAGTGGGCAAGGCACAACCTTTCAAAGAATGACATAGTACAAGGACATGACATAAACTGATTAGAAAAAAACAAAAAACAGGTCCAAGATGGTTCATGAGTTGGCTTCTACTAGAATTTGAGCCTCAGTATACATGCCAAAGCTTCCCTAGTGGCTCAGAGGGTAAAGCATCTGCCTGCACTGCAGGTAGACCTTGGTTTGATCCCTGGGTCAGGAAAATCCTCTGGAGAAGGAAATGGCAACCCATTCCAGGACCTTTGCCTGGAAAATCTCATGGATGGAGGAGTCCGGTAGACTACAGTCCATGGGGTCGCAAAGAGTCAGACACGACTGAACGACTTCACTTTCCTTTACTTTCCTATACATGCTAAAGAATGCTCAAACTACCACACAATTGCACTCATATCACATGCTAGTAAAGTAAGGCTCAAAATTCTCCAAGCCAGGCTTCAGCAATACGTGAACTATGAACCTCCAGATGTTCAAGCTGGTTTTAGAAAAGGCAGAGGAACCAGAGATCAAATTGCCAACATCTGCTGAATCATCAAAAAAGCAAGCGCGTTTCAGAAAAACATCTATTTCTGCTTTATTGACTATGCCAAAGCCTTTGACTGTGTGGATCACAATAAACTGTGTAAAATTCTGAAAGAGATAGCAATACCAGACCACCTGACCTACCTCTTGAGAAATCTGTATGCAGGTCAGGAAGCAAGTTAGAACTGGACATGGAACAACAGACTAGTTCCAAATAGGAAAAGGAGTGCGCCAAGGCTGTATATTGTCACCTTTCTTATTTAACTTCTACACAGAGTACATCATGAGAAACGCTAGGCTGGAAGAAGCACAAGCTGGAATCAAGATTGCTGGGAGAAATATCAATAACCTCAGATATGCAGATGACACCACCTTTATGGCAGAAAGTGAAGAGGAACTAAAAAGCCTCTTGATGAAAGTGAAAGAGGAGAGTAAAAAAATTGGCTTAAAGCTCAACGTTTAGAATACTAAGATCACGGCATCTGGTCTCATCACTTCATGGGAAATAGATGGGGAAACAGTGTCAGACTTTATTTTTCTGGCCCCAATCAGATGGAGATTGGAGCCATGAAGTTAAAAGATGCTTACTCTTTGGAAGGAAAGTTATGACCAACCTAGATAGTATATTGAAAACCAGAGACATTACTTTCCCAACAAAGGTCCATCTAGCCAAGGCTATGGTTTTTCCTGTGGTCATGTATGGATGTGAGAGGTGGACTGTGAAGAAAGCTGAGTGCCGAAGAATTGATGCTTTTGAACTGTGGTGTTGGAGAAGTCTCTTGAGAGTCCCCTGGACTGCAAGGAGATCCAACTAGTCCATCCCAAAGGAGATCAGTCCTGGGTGTTCGTTGGAAGGACTGATGCTAAAGCTGAAACTCCAGTACTTTGGCCACCTCATGAGAAGAGTTGACTCATTGGAAAAGACTCTGATGCTGGGAGGGGTTGGGGGCAGGAGGAGAAGGGGACGACAGAGGATGAGATGGCTGGATGGCATCACTGACTCGATGGACGTGAGTCTGGGTGAACTCTGGGAGTTGGTGGTGGACAGGGAGGCCTGGTGTGCTCCAATTCATGGGGTCGCAAAGTCAGACACAACTGAGTGACTGAACTGAACTGAACTGCTACATACGTTGTAACATATCGTCAAGTTAAATGACACACCCGCAGGCACTATGGAACTTGTAAGGCTGACCATAAAGATAAAAAACTGGATGGCGGCCCATTTTCTGGAAATTCCCACCCCCTCCCCAAAATAGTTGAAATACTCTTCCCACTCATTAGCCTATGAAATGAACCACTGTTTAAATAAATTCATGTCTAATCTATCACTTTTTCTCTCACGGAATTCTTTCTGTGATGAGACATCAAGAACCTGAACTTCAATAAGTCCTGAGACCAGGTGTGTGATCTTAATTAAAAGAACATGGGCTCAAGTCTCAATCTGGGTTGCACGATTTCACTATCAGCCAGAGTCCCAGGAGGGAACAGATGTTAAACTAAAACTAGAATGACTGGAGAAGGACTATTTGCAAATGTGAGGGCCAAGTTTAGAGAAACCACTACCTTCAGAACAATGACTGCATGGACCTATTAGCATGGAGATCTAAATGGGTAAAGGGAAGGACAGAGAGGTTACCAGAGACAGGGAACAAAAGCCGAGGGGGTACGTGACAAGTTCTCAAGCTCTGATCAACTTCTTAGTGACCTTGCAGGGAGGGAGCCAAGGGAGTGAATGCCCAGACCTCTTCCTCTATGTGAAAATGAAAGTAGAGTTGCTCAGTCATGTCGGACTCTTTGGGACCCCAGGGACTGTAGCCTGCCAGGCTCCTCTATCTGTGGGATTTCGCAGGCAAGAATACCGGAGTGGGTTGCCATTTCCTTCTCCAGGGGATCTTCCTGACCCAGGGATTGAACCTGGTCTCCTGCATTGCAGGGAGACTCTTTTACTGTCTGAGCCATCAGGGAATCCCTCTATGTACTGATGCGTTATTGGCTTTCCCCACTGGGCAGCAAATATTGATCAGCTTCCTGGAGTGGGTGTAGAAATGGGGAGAGTAAAATGAGAGGAGTGAGCAAAGAATCTCCATCACAAGTGGCTAACTGGACGCCGAGTAAAAGAGTATCAAAGTAACACAAGGAAAAGAGGGGTCATTATATTCATATCAAAGTTGAATACAAGGAAAAAAGTGACAAAGTAACTCAACAAAAAGCCCCACACCACCTTCCTTCATGGACACTTTTTTTTTTTTGCACCTAATAGCATAGCTACAAAAATATGAAAAAACTTAGCTGCAAGAAATCTAAGGAGAAATCAACAGATGGAATATAGTGATGTTCAGACACATTTTTTGCAAGACAAGAAAACTTTAAACAAATTTTTTTCTCTGCCCATTGGGCCTTTCCCTCCCATCCTGCATTAATCAGACTTCCTTAGAAGATAACTTCTTTCTCAAGCTTGTGTGGGGTCACAATGACCCACTACTGACTTTACAACTGTGCTTTTCCTGGTAACCTCCTATAACTTTTTTTTTGTGTGTGTGTATAAGCCGTCAACATGTCCTTTGGCATATAATCCTTTGTTTCAAAAAGGTGTTTAACTGTGCTTTAAGCTCTGATGGGTGGAACAGTCCTCAGAGCTTTTTGGAAAACTATCTCTTGGGTTGTAATCCTAATGTTAGCTTGAATAAAATTTTCTATTGCTTCCCTAGATTGACCAGTGGCTAATTTTTTTTTCAACAGTGAGAGGCATTATACAATATTGATAGGAAAACCCAAGATACTTTTCTAGCTATGATTAGGCTGCAAAACTGGAAGATATACCATAGAACAGGAGCTGGAGATCTCCATAGAAAAGATGTAACATAGACGTGGCCAGAGTTACACGCTAAGATCCAAGCACTGGTCTAGAGAATTTGTAGTATTACAGCTTTAAAAAGAGATGTTTATCAATTAGGATTCAATCCAGCTGCAATTAGCAGAAAGTCCCCAAATCACATAGACTTAAACAGGATATAGTTCAATGACCAGAGAAAGGCAGTCTAAGGTTGGTATGGTGGCTCTACACAAAATCCTCAGGAACCCAAGCTACTTTCACATTTCTGCCTCACTGTGTATAAAAGGTGGCTTTTAGCTCATGGTTAAGGATGGAGCCATGGACTTGTTCATACCGTGGTCAGCAAGGAGGAGGAAGAGGGGAAGAACGGATAAAGCAGAAGGGAAGGGAAGCTCTTGGGAGTTGCCCTACAATACTTTTGTTTATATTCCTGGGGCTAGAACTTCCATGCTTCCATGTCTACATCACATAAAAGATGGAATTCTTACTAGGCTCTTCTGTCCATGGGATTTTCCAGGCAATAGTCCTGGAGTGGATTGCCATTTCCTTCTCCAGGGGATCTTCCCAACCCAGGGATCAAACCCGGGTCTCCTGCATTGTAGACAGACGCTTTACCATCTGAGCCACCAGGGAAGGCCCTTTCATGTTCTGGCTGGCTGAAAATCTATGACTAAGAAAAACGGTGAGAGAAGATACTGAGAAGCAACCAGCAGTTAGTCTCAGCCACAGCCAGCCCTTCACACACTCTCTGAAACACAGTCAGCATTTTTTCCTTTGTGGGAGAAATGTCAATGGTTTTTATTAGGTGAATAAATGAGAAAAGAAAAATGAGGAAGTTGGAGTTAGGTTGGAGTTATATCCTCAAGTTCTGTTTTCAGTTTGGCCCATAAAGTTGGAAAACCAGGTGGCAAGATAGTACAAGACCAAGCCTGAATTTTCTTCTCTTGTTAAAGTACCTGTCTCTGGTGTAGTAATACCAGATAATGGACATGAGAGTGATTGTGCAGTGGACTGCCCAGTTAAAGACCAAGTGTGTTGGTTTTTTACTCTTCTTTATTGAGATGGTGCCAGAAATGACTTTGGACTCATTGATGGAACCTCTCTTAATGGGTCAGAAACCCTTTTTCATCATCTGTCTTAAAAAATGTAAATAATTTTACTTGGACTAGGAATAACTCTTGGCTCCTAGCTTAGTAGTCAAGAGACCAATGAGTGTTATATTTACAAGTATATAAGAACTGCCCCAGGGAAGGCAATGGCACCCCACCCCAGTACTCTTGCCTGGAAAATCCAATGGACGGAGTAGCCTGGTGGGCTGCAGTCCATGGGGTCGCTAACAGTCGGACAGACTGAGCGACTTCACTTTCACTTTTCTCTTTCATGCATTGGAGAAGGAAATGGCAACTCACTCCAGTATTCTTGCCTGGAGAGTCCCAGGGATGGGGAAGCCTGGTGGGCTGCCGTCTATGGGGTCACACAGAGTCGGACACGACTGAAGTGACTTAGCAGCAGCAGCATATAAGAATTGCCCAGTACATTTGTTGAAAATTCTTAGTAATGGACCCCATTACCCAGATATTCTGATGCAATGTCAGATATGGGGTAGGACTTGGAGTCTATATTTAAACAAGTTTTTCAAATAATTTCAACACATATACTTGAATAGCACTATCAGAAATATATTGTGAGCCACACGTCATTTTAAATTTCCTAGTAATCACTTTTTAAAAAACAAGAAGAAATTGGTAAAATTAATTTGAATAATATATCGTATGTGGTGCTTTAGTTGCTAAATTGTGTCGACTCTTGAGACCCCATGGACTGTGGCCTGCCAGGTTCCTCTGTCCATGAGGTTTCTCCAGGCAAGAATACTGAAGTGGGTTGCCATTTCCTTCTCCAATATCTTATGTAACACAATATATTTAAAACATTATCATGTAGACATGTAATCTACCTAAAAAATGATTAATGAAATATTTTACATTTTTTTCTCCTAAGTCCTCAATACCTGGCCTGTGTATTTTATACTTAGAGAGACCTGTCACCTTTCAAATGCTCCACCATCATGTGAGGCAATGGCTTTTACACTGGACAGGGCAGTTTTCAAGGCTTGGACAGCACTAGACTGAAACTATGGAGGTCAGAAACTTCATTTCATTTTTATAATTGTAGAGCTTACCAAAGTGCCTAGAATACAGGAAGTGTTCAAAAAATGTTGGTCGGCTGGTTAGTTAGTTACAGTAACAGTCTGAGCTATAATCACACGAAGCTATGTGCCAATGGCTGTTACTATGGCAGGGAAAGAGCCCCAAGGTTTTTTTTGGGAGGGGGAGGCGCAGAAATTTCTGGGGTGTTCAGAAATCTGCTAGGACAGTTAATAGGTGGTATTTAGAATTCTATTAAGAATAACTTCAAAGGCATGAGGGAGGAGGAACTCACTTCAAAGGCTTGAAGAGGAGAAATAGAGCAAGTTAGTAAAGACTGTTGCTAGGACAACCTTCTCAGGATTGAAAGAGAAGACTCGGACACTGTAGACTGGGGTTGGTATGGCTGTGATCTCTCCTTTTGTAATATACTCTCCTTTTGCCTGGCTCGAAGGAAGAACAGTTTAAAAATAGCTATTTAAAAGTGCAATTTGGAGCCACAGGGCTGTGTGGCACTAAAAGGGTTTAAGTGCAAAGAGAAGGAAAAAGGACTGAAAGTTGATTGGAAAAGGGCCACCCGAAGTGCATCACAAGGGTTCCTATTAAATTACTGGAATATGCAGTTCAAGAAGAACTTTTATCTCCCAGTTGCAGGGAAACTCCATTTATGGGAATCAAGGATAGGGAACAAAGTAAGTTTTTCCTGGGGCTTCTCTGGTGGCTCAGAAGGTAAAGAATCTGTTGCAATGCAAAAGATCTGGGTTTGATTCCTGCTTAGGGAAGATGCCCTGGAGAAGTGGACGGCTACCCACTCCAGTATTCTTGCCTGGAGAATCCCATTGACAGAGGAGCCTGGTGGGCTACCATCCATGGGGTCTCAAAGAGTCTGACCGACTGAAGAACTAACACTTTCACTTTAGAATATCATTAAATCAAGCAGTTTAAAATTGTTAAGAAAGTCATTATTGGGAACTAAAGTGATTTTATTTTCTTAAGACTTATTCTCAATTTAAATGTTTATAAAGATATTAGCTGATAATTAATATTTAAGTTTTTAAATAAATTCTAAATAGTGAACTTTTGTTAGGCAATTATTATATGCCTGGTATTCAGCTGAAGGGTTTCCATTTATTTAATTTCCAGAAAAAATGTTTTCTTTTTTATCTACAATTTACTGATTTTAAAAAAAATTGAAATTAAGAGAGATTAAGTGATTTGTATAAGAACTGACTTTATAGGAACATAGAACTAGGGATAATTTTTATAGTGTGCTTTCCACTTTAGGAAATACTTGTATTATTTCTCACAATAACCTTAACTAAGCTATAAAATTCAAATTGTACCATGATTGTAAATTCGTAGGGCCTTAGAGGATCTGATATTAACAATAGGCTACAAACGTATATTTATATAGTGAAAGTGACATTTGAGAAAATCAGTTTAGTTCAGTCTCTCAGTCATGTCCGACTCTTTGCGACCCCATGAACCACAGCACGCTGGGCCTCCCTGTCCATCATCAACTCCAGGAGTCCACCCAAACCCATGTCCATTGAGTTGGTGATGCCATCCAACCATCTCATCCTCTGTCATCCCCTTCTCCTCCTGCCCTCAATCTTTCCCAGCATCAGAGGCTTTTCAAATAAGCCAGCTCTTGCATCAGGTGGCCAAAGATTTGGAGCTTCAGCTTCAAAATCCATCCTTCCAATGAACACAAAGGACTGATCTCCTTTAGGATGAACTGGTTGGATCTCCTTGCAGTCCAAGGGACTCTCAAGAGACTTCTCCAACACCACAGTTCAAAAGCATCAATTCCTTGGTGCTCGGTTTTCTTTCTCCAACACTCACATCCATACATGACCACTGGAAAAAACCACAGCCTTGACTAGATGGACGTTTGTTGGCAAAGTAATGTCTCGGCTTTTTAATATGCTGTCTAGATTGGTCATAAGTTTCTTTCCAAGGAGTAATTGTCTTTTAATTTCATGGCTGCAGTCACCATCTGC
>SJYX01009130.1:111651-161920 GCA_006410675.1 Oreotragus oreotragus | reverse complement strand
CATCACCTCCACTAGCTTTGTTCATAGTGATGCTTCCTAAGGCCCAATTGACTTTACATTTCAGGATGTCTGGCTCTAGGTGACTGATCACACCATCATGATTATCTGGGTTGTGAAGATCTTTTTTGTACAGTTGTTCTGTGTATTCTTGCCACCTCTTCTTAATATCTTCTGCTTCTGTTAGGTCCCTACCATTTCTGTCTTTTATTGAGCCCATCTTTGCATGAAATATTCCCTTGGTATCTCTAATTTTCTTGAAGAGATCTCTAGTCTTTCCCATTCTATTGTTTTCCTCTATTTCTTTGCACTGATCACTGAAGAGGCTTTCTTATCTCTCCTTGCTATTCTTTGGAACTCTGCTTTCAAATGGGTATATCTTTCCTTTTCTCCTTTGCTTTTCACTTCCCTTCATTTCACAGCTTTTTGTAAGGCCTCCTCAGACAGCCATTTTGCTTTTTTTGCATTTCTTTTTTTGGGGGGATGGTCTTGATCCCTGTCTCCTGTACAATGTCATGAACCTCTGTCCATAGTTCATCATGCACTCTGTCTATCAGATCTAGTCTCTTAAATCTATTTCTCATTCCCACTGTATAATCATAAGGGATTTGATTTAGGTCATACCTGAATTATCTAGTGGTTTTCCCCAGTTTCTTCAATTTAAGTCTGAATTTGGCAATAAGGAGTTCATGATCTGAGTCACAGTTCCCGGTCTTGTTTTTGCTGACTGTATAGAGCATCTCCATCTTTGGCTGCAAGGAATATAATCAATCTGATTTTGGTGTCAACCATCTGGTGATGTTCATGTGTAGAATCTTCTCTTATGTTATTGGAAGACGGTGTTTGCTATGAGCAGTGCATTCTCTTGGCAAAACTCTATTAGCCTTTGCCCTGCTTCATTCCGCATTCCAAGGCCAAATTTGNTGTGTATAAGAGACAGTCCTCAGACAGCCATTTTGCTTTTTTTGCATTTCTTTTTTTGGGGGGATGGTCTTGATCCCTGTCTCCTGTACAATGTCATGAACCTCTGTCCATAGTTCATCATGCACTCTGTCTATCAGATCTAGTCTCTTAAATCTATTTCTCATTCCCACTGTATAATCATAAGGGATTTGATTTAGGTCATACCTGAATTATCTAGTGGTTTTCCCCAGTTTCTTCAATTTAAGTCTGAATTTGGCAATAAGGAGTTCATGATCTGAGTCACAGTTCCCGGTCTTGTTTTTGCTGACTGTATAGAGCATCTCCATCTTTGGCTGCAAGGAATATAATCAATCTGATTTTGGTGTCAACCATCTGGTGATGTTCATGTGTAGAATCTTCTCTTATGTTATTGGAAGACGGTGTTTGCTATGAGCAGTGCATTCTCTTGGCAAAACTCTATTAGCCTTTGCCCTGCTTCATTCCGCATTCCAAGGCCAAATTTGCCTGTTACTCCAGGTATTTCTTGACTTCCTACTTTTCTTCTAAGGGATTCCTGCCCACAGTAGTAGATAAAATGGTCATATGAGTTAAATTCACCCATTCCAGTCCATTTTAGTTCGCTGATTCCTAGAATGTTGATGTTCACTTTTGCCATCTCTTGTTTGACCACTTCCAATTTGCTTTGATTCATGGACCTGACATTCCAGGTTCCTATGCAATATTGCTCTTATAGCATCAGACCTTGCTTCTCTGCAGCCCCATCCACAACTAGGTGTTTTTGCTTTGGCTCCATCCCCTCATTCTTTCTGGAGTTATTTCTCCACTGATCTCCAGGAGCATATTGGGCACCTGCTGACCTGGGGAGTTCATCTTTCAGTGTCCTATCTTTTTGCCTTTTCATACTGTTCATGGAGTTCTCAAGGCAAGAATACTGAAGTGGTTTGCCATTCCCTTCTCCAGTGGACCACATTGTGTCAGACCTCTCCACCATGACCTGTCCGTCTCACTGGTTCTAGAGTCAGTTCAGTTCAGTTGCTCAGTCATGTCCAACTCTTTATGACTGCTTGGACTGCAGCATGGCAGGCTTCCCTGTTCATCACTATCTCCTAGAGCTTACTCAAAATCTTGTCCATTGAGTCAGTGATGCCATCCAACCATCTCATCCTCTGTCATCCCCTTCTCCTCCTGCTTTCAATCTTTCCCAGCATCAGGGTCTTTTCCAAGGAGTCAGATCTTTGAATCAGGTGGCCAAAGTATTGGAGTTTCAGCTTCAGCATCAGTCCTTCCAATGAACATTCAGGACTTATTTCCATTAGTATTGTAAAGTGTAGTGAAAGTGAAAGTGAATTCATTCAGTTGTGTCCTACTCTTTGTGACCTCATGGACTGTAGCCTAGCAGGTTCCTCTGTCCATGGGATTTTCCAGGCAATAGTCCTGGAGTAGATTGCCATTTCCTTCTCCAGTATTGTAAACTCAGACTTAAATTATTTGGCAAGCATAATTTTCTCTCATCATTTTAGTATAGTCTGTTACAGAGCTAAATTTGTATTACATATAATCTCTATATTTTGACTGTCACAATATATCAGTAACATTTTTACATATAACAACCTATATAAACAGTCTCTGTACACTGGTATTTCTGACCCAGAGATGCAGTCATTGAAGAATATTGGAGGTAGGAAATTTGGTGCCTTCAAGGTTTTCCCTAAATATTTTTCTACTACAATACTCCTAACTCCAGCTACAAATAGAAACATTGTTAACATTTGGTTCTATATTTTTCCACTCATTTTTTTTCTCTGCAATTTTCATTTTAACATAATTGAGATTATATTGAGTATACTATTTTGTAGCCTGCCCTTTTCTATGCCTTAATATACATATACACTTTGACAATAATTTTAATGGCTTAATAATAATCTGTTATAATATATTACAATTTATTTCATTAATAAACTATTATCAGACATTTTTGATTACCTCCAGTTTTCACTATTATCAAAAATAATGAGATGAACTTATTTGAAAAGGAACATTTTTGCACAGTCATGATAATTTCTTAGAATAATGTTGAATTTGTTGATCAAAGATAAATATTTAAAGCCTTTAATTTGTATAGCTAAATGGCCATCCAACTTGGTTTCATCATTTGCCCTTGCCTGTTGATACCTCCACATGTCTATGGTGCCACATATTACAGTTAAAAAAACTTTCTTTTAGTTTGATGCAAAAAAATAATCACTGAAAATAAAATCCAGTTCTTGTAAAGTTACATAGTCTTGCACGTTCTATATCATGCATGGTCCAAGTTCTGCCTGTCTCTGTTTATCTCTTCTATTTCATCTTATACTCTTCACTACCCTACTCATTGTTGTTCCAGCTACACTGACTTATTTTATGTTTTTGTTTCTGCTTTTTAGTTTATTTGGATTTTGGCTGCACCACAAGGCATTGGAGTTCCCCCACAAAGTATCAAACCTGTACGTTTGCAGTGGAAGTTTGAAGCCTAAACGTTTGGACCACCAGGGATATTCTTCCACTGACATGTTTTAATTTTCCAAGGGACCACCTCTTTCCTGCATCATGGTGCTCCTACATCTCTGCTCCCTCGATGTTGAATACTCACATCCTTTCTTTGAAATCTCAGTTTCACATTCCTCTGGCGATTTCAAGTTTGATGAGGAAGATGACTAGGATGAGGGTGGTATGACTAATCTAATCATCTATTATTGCAGGAAATAAATGTTACAATTAAAAATAAAGTTAGAAATTTGGCTCTTCTCTGCTCCCCATGGGCTTCATCTTCCAAAAATCTAGTCCACATGGGCTTCTTCACATGATGACCCTGGGATTCCAAAGAGTTGCAGGAAGGGGCAAGCCCCAATGCAGTGTTTGCTTGCAAAGGAAATAAATGTTACAATTAAAAATAAAGTTAGAAATTTGACTCTTCTCTGCTCCCCATGGGCTTCATCTTCCAAAAATCTAGTCCACATGGGCTTCTTCACATGATGACCCTGGGATTCCAAAGAGTTGCAGGAAGGGGCAAGCCCCAATGCAGTGTTTGCTTGCATCTCATTCACAATGGCTTATTGCCCAAAACAAATGGCAAGGTCAAGCCTAGGTTCAAAGGATGTAGAAACAGACTCTACTTTTTGATGGGAGGAAGCTCAAAGTCATTACAAAGAGAGTGAAAACAGAGATCTGAGAACCTGTGGCTATTTTGTAAAGCATTGTGCAAATGTTGCCATTTTGTAAACAATCTGCCTCACTGTTTTTCTTCTTTTCCTTTTCCTTCTTTTCTCGTCTCCCTTGCCCTCCTTCTTTCTTTTGCTTCTGGGTATTTGTTTTTAAAACTAAGAGCTAGAAGGTTATCTTATTTAGTGTAACATAAAATAGTCAGAAATGGCCTGTCAATACACTGCTGGCAAGAGTCATGGGGAAAGTTTCTTCTAAGTTCCTTAAAACAAAGCATCAGAAGTTCTTTAGGAGATTGAAAAGGTTATTTGTAAATTTAGAGAGTCCCTTCTGTCAACTCAGTCTGTTTAGTGGCTTAAATTAAACTTAGAGTAACAATGAAGTTTTAAGTGGTCATTCTCTGTGACGATCTCAGATACCCACTTAAATTATGAGAGTGAGAAAAGAATAGCCATTAAGCAATGCTGATCTTTAGAAAACATAAGGCTTTTAGTAAATTTGTTCTGAAGTCATTGTTCAACATTATTTCCAGTAAGTTATGTTTGTGGATAAGTGGATTTTTAAAAAAGTTTCAATTTTGACTTATTTAGCTATTTTTTCCTTTTTTTAAAAATTTTGGCACGTGGCATCCCAGTTTCTTGACCAGGTATCAAACCTCGTCCCCTGCATTGGAAGCTTGGCATCCTAACCCCTGGACCTTCAGGGAAGTCCTAGCTATTTCTAAAGTAGCATTTCTCAAAATGTATTCAGAATAATGCTAAATATAAAACATTTATGCTGCTTGCAATAAAAATCAGTAAATTATGGAAAGGCTATTTAGGACACTCCTCATTTTAAGATTCACAAATCTTTTCTAATCTTCCATATTAAAGTTTTAAGAAGTCCTGATGTACGTTTTAACTGCTTCACTTAGTGTTTCCTAAACTTATTTGACCATGGATATCTTTATTTTTCAATTCACACTCAACAATATTCTTCTGAATACAATTTAAGAATTAATTCTATAGAAGAATGGCCCTTGGACAACCAGTATACCTTCTAAGATTATGAAGAATAGAGACTAAGTAATGTCATTACTTATCTAAGAGTTGAGATCTCCAGAAATATTAGTCATCAGAGTTTAGAACACCTATAAATAAAGAAAAAGATCATAATAAATAGTGCACTGCTTGGCAGGAAGTGTTTATTCAATAAGATATACCAAATTCTTTCCCAAGGAACCAAATAAGGATGAAAAGAAACCAGGTCTTACAGATGAATCATGGAAAATTTTCAAATGAGTCCCCTGAATTAAGAAAGATAAACATGTCTGATTCTTGCTTTCTTCAAACAATAGTTTTTCTCCATGCTGTTGGAAAATAAAAGGATGAGAGATTTAGAATGAGTGAATTGATATTCTAAAAATATAGATCCATAAAGGCATAAAGGCAGATATTCTTATGGCTCATGAGGGTGAGATCTTTTTGTTTAGAAACCCATTCTGTCATGTTTCCAGAAGGGGAATTTCAAACTGGAAAAATGTTACTCTACTGATCAAGTGATCATATGCTACTTGGGTAATATTGACATAATTAAATGGTTCCGGTTCATCAGAGTTAAACAGTCTGCAGGATATCAGCAGTTTCTACAATCTTCTTTGGGAATGAAATTGTGAGGGGAAGATGGGATGGTTATGGAACAACTTAATTCCTCCAAAGTGGTTTTGTCTGAAAGAGACGGTGAGAACAGGCCTGGACAGCAGAGAGTAGATAGGATGTTGATTTAAAAAAAGAAAAAAGGAATAATTTATATAGAATTAGGAGAAACGTAAATATTTATTTTTTAACACTGTATCAATGTTCCTTTGCTTTAGACATATGGGTCAAATCTATCTGTCAGTCTTCTCCAGCATATTTTCCTGTACATTGTAAATCTGGAGAAACTGATTAGTTGTTATGGGGATTATTTTCTTGACATATCGCACATCCCTTAACAATTTGAACTCCAGTTTTTACTCATCCTTTTCCTTTAAAGAGACTTTTAGCAAGTTGGTAAGTATTTTCAATTCCCAGACAGAATGTTTGATGTAATGTTTTAAGAACCTTCCATTGGCCATTGGAGAGCAATATAAGCTTTTGATCTTCTGTTTGAAGCCATCCTGACGGGAGTAAAATATCTCCTTGAGAAAGGGAATGTTGAAGTTCCTCAGGAGAACAGTGGGGTTTTATGTCAGTGGGAATTCTGTCCCAATGGGGAACCTGAGTATTAAAAGTCTATGTTTCCGTTTATGCTTGTTGATCTGTCGTCCTGTTTCCCTATGCTGTTTTCCAGAATCATCCCTCTGACGACCTCAACAATGTATTACTGCCACCTCCTTGGGTAACCTTGCATCTAGGAGGCACATAATTTCTTGATAATATTTAATGGGACTGCCATCTGAAGTTTTAAAAGTCCTCTTTTTCTAAATGGCAGCATGAGCATGAAGAAATAGGTAAGCATATTTGGAGTCAGTATATGTTTACTCTTTTATTAGTCCCCAGTTCTAAAGCTGTGGTTAAAGCAATTAATTCAGCCAACTGAGCACTAGTCCCAGGAGGTAGGGAGCAACTTTCTAAGGTTCCAAATAAAGTTACCACTTCATAGACTACATTCTCCTTTCTCTATAAATGAATTGCCATCGGTAAACATACTTACATTTGGATTTTCTAACGGCGTGTCTTTGAAGTCCTCCCTTGCAGAATAACTTAAAGCTAGGACTTGATGACAGTCATGCTCTGATTTTTTTATCTAATGACTCGGGAAGGAATGTAGCTGGGTTTGAAGTTGAGCAAGTCTTTAGCTGAGTTATGGGTCCTTCTAAGAGCAGGGATTTTTATCTGAGAAGCTGATTGTCTGATAACCACAATCCTCCCTTAGAGTTTAAAATTCCAGAGATATCATGTGAAGTAAAGACCACCAGATCTCAGTCTATAATTAATTTAGCAGTTTCAGGAAGAAATGGAGCTACTGAGGACACTACTTGCAGACAATGAGGCCGTCCTTGAGCTACAGAATTGAGTTCTTTCCTCAAATAAACAATAGGTTGTTGTGAGTTTCCTTTGTTGTGTTAGAACTCCTAGCGCTATTCCTGATCTAACTGTTATAAAAATGTTAAATTGGGTTCCTGTAGGCAGGTTGAGAGCAGGCCTGAAAAGAGCTTGTTGTAAAGGCTTAAATGCATGTATTTCTCCAGGTTCCCATTGTAATACCTTTTGTCCTAATTGTTTAGTCTCTTTTCATAACTTATGTAGAGGTTGAGCTAGCTCTCCATATCCAGGAATGCAAATTCAGCAGTAGTCAGTTATACCAAGGAAACCACGGAGTTGCCTAATAGTACTAGGGAGAGGATGTTATAAAATGGGCTTTATTCTTTCCTTCCCTAAAGCTTGAGTTCCATGTGAAAGTTTGAGTCCTTAATGTTTAACTTCCTGCTACATATCTGAGCTTTAGATTTTGATATTTTGTAACCACACTGGGCTACATAATAAGAAAATCACAGGTAGCTTGGTCACATTGTTCCTTTGCGTCACCGCAAGGGAGAGTGCCATCTACATTTTGGAAAATTTTTATAAGCTCTGGTGCCTAAAAGGCAGTTAGGTCTTTAGCTAAAGCCTGCCCAAAGAAGTGAGGAGTATCTCTAAATCCTTGAGGCAACACTGTCCAAGTTAATTGGGTAGAGGAATCAGATGGATCCTCAAAAGCAAAAAAAAATTGTGAACTTTGGGCTAGAGGAATACAAAATAAGGCATCCTTTAAGTCTAGCACAGTAAACCAGGCTGCCATTTCTGGGATCTGGGAAAGTAAAGTATAGGGCTTAGGCACCACAGGATGTAATGGAATTACAGCTTCATTAATGGGACAAAGGTCTTGTACTATGCTCCATTCTCCATTTTGTTTTTGTACTCCTAGAACAGATGTGTTACAAGGGCTGTTGCGTTCAATTAAGAAAAAGCCCTGTTCTTTGAGATTTTTAATTAGGGGAATGAATCCCTGTCAAGTCTCCAGTTTTAGGGGATATTGTTTTTGATGGGGAAATTGATTAGAATCTCTAAGAGTTATCTGTGTTGGCTGAGCAGAGACTCCTCTTCCTATCTTTCCTCCAATTGCCCAAAGCTCGGGGTTAATATCTATTTCTGTTAGGGGTAGACATAAGTTTTCTGTGGGTTTCATTTCATATGGCTTGAAGCTTGCATATTAGATAGTATATCTCTTCCCAGGCTGGGAGTTGGGCCTTCTGGTATTATCAGGAAGGCATGGGAAAAGAGAATGGACTATCAGTTACAACTCAATGGTTGTGTAAAGAGTTTTGTAATCGACTTCCCAGAAATGCCACATATAGTGGGTGATTTAGTTGAGGGAGGTCCTGGATTAGAAAGGGGGGCTGAAAAAGTGGCTCTTATATCAAGAGGAAAGTTAACAGGGCAGTCTCCCATGGTCAGAATTACCTGATGCTCCTGTGCTGTGATGAGGATGGGAGCCAAACTGGGAAGCCTTGGACCCCATCAGTCTTGATTTAGGTCTGAGGAACTGATTTCAGAGACCTACCTCTCTGAGGGCAATTCCTCTTCCAATTATCACCTCAACAAAGGGGACATGGCTTAGGTGGCAGTATCTTAGCCTGGGGGCATTTTCCCTCCTTGCCACAGAGGAAACAGGATCCAGGCTTTAGCTTTTGTCCTCCTATTTTTGGAGCTCTAAAGTTAACCCATGATCTGAGCCACAGTCAGCTCCTGGTCTTGTTTTTGTTGACTGTATAGAGCTTCTCCATCTTTGGCTGCAAAGAATATACTCAATCTGATTTTGGTGTTCCATCTGGTGATGTCCATGTGTAGAGTCTTTTGTGTTGAAAGAGGGTGTTTGCTATGACCAGTGCATTTTCTTGGCAAAACTCTATTAGTCTTTGCCCTGCTTCATTCCACATTCCAAGGCCAAATTTGCCTGTTACTCCAAGTGTTTCTTGACTTCCTACTTTTGCATACCAGTACCCTATAATGAAAAGGACATCTTTTTTAGGTGTTAGTTCTAAAAGGTCTTGTAGGTCTTCATAGAACCATTCAACTTCAGCTTCTTCAGCGTTACTGGTTGGGGCATAGACTTGGATTACCGTGATATTGAATGGTTTGCCTTGGAGATGAACAGAAATCACTCTGTCATTTTTGAGACTGCATCCAAGTACTTCATTTCGGACTCTTTTGTTGACCATGATGGCTACTCCATTTCTTCTGAGGGATTCCTGCCCACAGTAGTAGATATAATGGTCATCTCAGAGGTTAAAGCATCTGCCTCCAATGCGGGAGACCCGGGTTCGATCCCTGGGTCGGGAAGATCCCTGGAGAAGGAAATGGCAATCCACTCCAGTATTCTTGCCTGGAGAATCCCACGGACGGGGAAGCCTAGTAGGTTACAGTCCATGGGGTCGCAAAGAGTTGGACATGACTGAGTGACTTCACCAAGAGTTCAATTCACCCATTCCAGTCCATTTTAGTTCACTGATTCCTAGAATGTCAATGTTCACTCTTGCCATCTCTTGTTTGACCACTTCCAATTTGCCTTGATTCATGGACCTGACATTCCAGGTTCCTGTGCAATATTGCTCTTTACAGCATTGGATCTTACTTCTATCACCAGTCCCATCCACAACTGGGTATTGTTTTTGCTTTGGCTCCATCCCTTCATTCTTTCTGGAGTTATTTCTCCACTGATCTCCAGTAGCATATTGGGCACCTAATGACCTGGGGAGTTCCTTTTTTGGTATCATATCATTTTGCCTTTTCATACTGTTCATGGGGTTCTTGAGGCAAGAATACTGAAGTGGCTTGCCATTCCCTTCTCCAGTGGACCACGTTCTGTCAGACCTCTCCACCATGACCCGCCCGCCTTGGGTTGCCCCGCAGGCATGGCTTGATTTCACTGAGTTAGACAAGGCCCTGGTCCTAGTGTCATTAGATTGACTAGTTTTCTGTGAGTATGGTTTCAGTGTGTCTGCCCTCTGATGCCCTCTTGCAACACCTACCATCTTACTTGGGTTCCTCTTACCTTGGGTGTGGGGTATCTCTTCATGGCTGCTCCAGCCACTGCTCCTTACCTTGGATGAGGGATATAGCCTCACCACCGCCCTTCCTGATCTTCAATGTGGGATGGCTCCTCTAGGCCCTCCTGCACCTGCTCAGCCACTGCTGCTTGGACGTGGGGTTGCTCCTCCTGGTCGCCGCCCCTGACCTCGGACACAGGGTAGCTCCTCCCGGCCGCCGTCCCTGGCCTCAGACGCGGGGTTGCTCCTCTTGGCCGCCACCCCTGACCTTGGACGTGGGGTAGGTCCTCTCTGCCGTTCCTGTGCTGTTGCAGCCTGGCACTCTAGGCTGCTGCCCCTGACCTCGGACATTGGGTAGCTCCTCTTGGCCGCGCTCCAACCACAGCCACCTGCGCTTAGAGACATGATGAGAGTTTAAGCCTTTTTCTTATCTCTCCTCTCTCCTTATATTCCTCCTGATCTCTCTTATAGAACACAGGTGTGGCAGTATTTAGGAGGCTCTCTAGATCTTGTTTGGAAATTTTTGGAACTTCATCTTAAAGAATGGAGCTGATTGAGTAATAAATTTATCCTTGAGAATAATTTGGCCTTACATAGATTTCAGGTCCATTGGAGTATGTTCCTTCATTGTCTCCCTGAGCCTTTTCCAGAAAAGTTGAAAGACTTTCCTTTTCTTCCTGATTTACTTCAGGAAACTAAGTAGTTTAAAGGCTTAGTTTGTGCCTTCTTCAAAATTTCCGTTGTTGTTCAGTGGCTCAGTCGTGTCTGACTTTTTGCAAACCCATGGACTGCGGCACACCAGGCCTCCTTGTCCTTCACTATCTCCCAGAACTTGCTCAAACTCATGTCCACTGAGTCCTTGATGCCATCCAACCATTTTGTCCTCTGTCGTCCCTTCTTTTCCTGCCTTCCATCTTTCCCAGCATCAGGGCCTTTTCCAATGAGTCAGTTATTTGCTTCAGGTGGCCAAAGTATTGGAGTTTCATCTTTAGCATCAGTCCTTCCAATGAATATTCAGGACTTATTTCCTTTAGGATTGACTGGTTTGATCTCCTTGCATTCCAAGGGACTCTCAAGAGTCTTCTCCAATGTCACAGTTTAAAAGCATCAGTTATTTGGCATTCAGCCTTCTTTATGGTCCAACTCTCCCATCCATACATGACTACTGAAAAAACCACAGTTTTGACTATACAGACCATTGTCAGCCAAGTAATGTCTCTACTTTTCAACATGCTGTTTAGGTTTGTCCCAGCTTTTCTTCCAAGGAGCAAGTGCAAACACAATGTTTAACTTGACATTTGTATGTTTTCTTTTGATCCTTATACTCTCAGTTTCCTTAGGCATTAAGTCACCATCCCCTGACCATTTCTTATGACCCTGGGCCATTTTACAATGGACCAGATATACAGGCTAAAAAGTAATGATCACCAGTTTTGTTTCCTTCAGGCATATGGAGAAAAAGTTAATTACTACCCTTTCCTGACTCTGAATGCTGATAATTTATCACACCAAGGACACATTCCTCTGAGAGCCAGGAAATCAGGACAAAGGGTATAATTTCAGGTTAGTGGAGTGGGATGTTTATTGAAACAGAACAAAGTCTCAGAGTTCCTACACTAACTGCCTAACAATTTCTAACTCACTATCCCATAATTGCACTCATTTCATACTCTACCAAGGTAATGGTCAGAATCCTTAAAGCTAGGCTTCAAAAGTGTGTGAACAGAGAACTTCCAGATGAACAAGCTAGATTTAGAAAACATAAAGGAGCCAGAGACCAAGTTGCCAACATCTGCTGGATCATAGAAAAAGCAAGAGAGTTCCAGAAAACATCTACTTCTGCTTCATTAACTATGCTAAAGACTTTGACTGTGTGGATCACAGCAAACTGTGGAAAATTCTTCAAGAGATGGGAATACCAGACCACCTTACCTGCCTCCTGAGAAATCTGCACGAAGGTCAAGAAGCAACAGTTAGAACTGGACTTGGAACAACGGACTGGTTCCAAATTAAGAAAGGAATATGTCAAGGCTGTATATTGTCACTCTGCTTATTTAACTTATATGCAGAGCACATCATGTGAAATGCTGGGCTGAAAGAAGCACAAGCTGGAATCAAGATTGCTGGGAGAAATATCAGTAACCTCAGATATGCAGATGATACCACCCCTATGGGAGAAAGTGAAGAGAAACTAAAAAGCCTCTTGATGAAAGCAAAAGAGGAGAGTGAGAAAGCTGGCTTAAAACTCAACATTCAAAAACCAAAGATCATGGCATCTGGTCCTATCACTTCATAGCAAATAGATGGGGGAAAATGGAAACAGTGACAGGCTTTATTTTCTTGGGCTCCAAAATCACTGCAGATGGTGACTGCAGTCATGAAATTAAAAGGCATTTGCTCCTTGGAAGGAAACTTGTGACAAAACTAGACAAAGTATTAAACAGTAAAGACATTCCTTTGCTGACAAAGGTCCACATAGTCAAAGCTATTGTTTTTCCAGTAGTCATGCGTGAATGTGAGAGTTGGACCATAAGGAAGGCTGACCTGAAGAATTGATGCTTTCTAGCTGTGGTGTTGGTGAAGAGTCCTGAGAGTCCCTTGGACTACAGGGAGATCAAACCAGTCAATCCTAATGGAAATCAACCCTGAGTATTCATTGGAAGGACTGATGTTGAAGCTGAAGCTCCAGTACTTTGGCCACCTGATGTGAAGAGCTAACTCACTGGAGAAGACCCTGATGCTGGGAAAGATTGAAGGCAGGGAAAGAAGGGGATGACAGAGGACAAGATAGTTGGCTGGCATCACTGAATCAATCGATAGGAGTTTGTGCAAACTCTGGGAGATGGTGAAGGATAGGGAGGCCTGGTGTGCTGCAGTCCATGGGTTTGCAGAGTCAGATATGACTGAGTGACTGAACAACAACAAATTCCTTCATAATAACATCAGATCCTCCTGACTAGCAGAAAACTTTTGTAAAATGGGTGCTTAATTGTATTGAACTCCCTCTTCACCAAAACCTTATATACTGACCTTCCCCCACTGCCTCTTTGGAACAGTCTCTCAAAGCTATCTGAAGTGTTATCTCCTGGGCTGCAGGCCTCATTTTGCTCCAAATAAAACTTACTTGCAACTCTCAACTTGTGTATCATTTTTAGTCAAAAGATCCTCTTCTTTGAGGTATACTGAAGCAAAGATGGATAATATCTAGTCACCTCATTGGAAAAGACCCTGATGCTGGGAAAGATTGAGGGCAGGAGGAGAAGGGAGCGACAGAGGATGAGATGTTAGGATGGCATCATCAATTCTAAGGACCTGAGTTTGGCACGCTGCAGTCCATGGGGTCACAAAGAGCATGAGCGAACAAACAACAGAGAGGGAGAGCCAGTGAGGAAGTAAAGAAAAAGGGTCTTAAGTCTTGCAAACCATCGAAGGGTCAGCGTTTGGAAGGGGTTTGTGAATCTCTTCTATTCAGATGTGGGCATGGTCAGATTTTCTATGAGCTGAACAAAAGTACTTCTTCAGTTTATAGTCAGGCAGAGGGGCAGAATCCTTTGGGGCAGGTTATTATGTGTGATTATAATAACAAAAGCCACAAAAACAAGTCAAAGAAAGTTTCCAGCATGGAGTCAGAATTGGCTTCTTCTTTGCAACAGCTAGTCATTCTAGGATATATCTGCCTGATAATGGCCGTTTTACTTTACTTCCTCAACTTCTGTCCCTCTCTATTCTATAAAAGAACCTGGCATCCAGACCTAGAGGGAGATGATTATTTTGACATTAGCCTGCCATCCGGAGAAGGCGATGGCACCCCACTCCAGTACTCTTGCCTGGAAAATCCCACGGGTGGAGGAGCCTGGTAGGCTGCAGTCCATGGGGTCGCGAAGAGTCAGACACGACTGCGCGACTTCACTTTTACTTTTCACTTTCATGTACTGGAGAAGGAAATGGCAACCCACTCAGTGTTCTTGCCTGGAGAATCTCAGGGACGGGGGAGCCTGGCGGGCTACTCTCTATGGGGCCGCACAGATTCAGACACAACTGAAGCGACTTAGCAGCCTGCCATCTACTCAGTGAGCTGGCTTTCTGAATAAAGTTGTATTCCTCACTTCAATAGCTCATCTCTCAGTTAACTGGCCTGTCATGGGGGGAGCAGAATGTGCTTGGACTCAGCAACAGGATTTCTGAGACTGGATCATAAGAAGCCTTGCAACTTCCAAGTGGACATCTTGGAATGATTGCTCTGAGGTAAGCCAGCTACCACAAAAGTCTATCCTACATATAACCACTGTGCTGTGTGATCACCCAAGCCAGTCATGTGGCGATGCTATGTGAAGAGAGGTATTTCTATACCTCTGTTTCCAACCCAGCCCAGTCACCAGACAGGCATAAAGAAGCCATCCTGGCCATTCAACTCTATCAGGCTCAACATGGAGAAAACCTGAGGAGCCACCTGACAGTCGAAACTGGAGGCCCAGAAATATGACCCCACCCCAATTCTCTCTGGGTGTTGTAGCCACCTAAAGTCCCAGTCATTATGCAGCAGAAGTGAGACGTTCCCCCTTGCTCTGGTCAAATTCCTGATCTAAAAAATCATGAGCATAAAGATTAAAAAAGAAAAAAAGAAAAGGTTGTTAATTTACACCTCTAAGTTTTGGAGTAGTTTACTTGTGCATTCAGACTGTTCTCACAAAATGCCAAAGGATGAGTGGATGGGTGGATTATGAAATGTAGAAATTTCTTTCTCACAATTTTGAAAGCTTGGAAGTCCAAGATCATGGCACTAACACCTTTGGTGTTTGGTAAGAGCCAGTTGCCTGGCATTTTCCCCTGTAACCTTACATACTAGAAACGGGCGAGACAGATTAGCCATCTCAGAGTAACCAGTTGGAGTTCATTCCCTGTGGACAAAACTCCAAAATATGGATAGCAGGACAATCAGGGGAGGAGGCCGGGCCCTGCCCAGATTAAAGAGAAGAGACCACATATTTCTCATTCTTGTAGTTAAGGATGACAAGAAAACTCCTTTTTGACTAGAAACCTCATTGGAGGTCAAAAGAAGAGTGATGTCAAAGTTTTTTGCTGGAATCCATGTTGGCTGAGAGATGCGCACCCACATGGGGGGATCCTGAGATATACCAAATACAGACTCAGAATCAGGCCAATCAAAATGATTGGCTAAAGGAAACCCAGAGGAGATGCCCCAATATAAGTGATTTAAACTACCACGAGGGTGCGAATTTCTCTCTCTGAGTCCACTTGTGTGTCTATCCATAAATACTGTACTCTTTTTTTCTCCTAATAAACCCTTGTTTAATTATTTTCTATTTTTGTGAACATTCTTTTCTGCAAAACAGAGTGCCAGGGACTTGTCACTGACCTCTGATCTAGTGGCTAGGATTCAGCTCTCTCACTTCCATGACCTGACCTCAATCTCTGGTTGGGAACCAAAAGCCTGCTTAAAGCCTATGCAGGCCTAGGCCACCAGAGATCAATCCCACTCATGAGGGCACTAAGTGCTCATGATTTAAGCACTCCCCTAAAGCTCCCACTACCTAATACCATCATCTTGGGGGTAGGACTTCAACATGTAAATTTTAGGGGGAGTTCATTGTACAAACGTTCATTGTACAACAGCTACACAGCAAAAGATGACTGGATCAGGCAGAATGTTCTCTTACCTCCACTCATGCTGTCTGATCTTAACCAGGCTAAGAGCTGGTTCCCTGTGCTCTCATTGCTCTTCAGAGATTTTAAAGGAAACAGCTGTCCTCTGACCTCTGGCATGAGTCCCTGGGCTGGGAGCCAAGAAAAATTGGTTACAGAAGATATGAGTGGCACACATCCGGTTTTATTCAAAATTGTTCAACTAGAAAATTACCCTCCAAAACAAGGAGAACCAGAAACACAAATTCTAGAGAGTAAAAAAAAAGTCATGAAGAAATGGGAATTAGAATGTCACCAGACTTTTCAACAATATTGGGGTAAGCTTGAGGCAATAGAAGAATGCCCACAAAATTCTGAGTGAAAATAGTTCTCAACTTAGAATTTCCTTCACTTGGGTGGGGGCCTTAGTTCTTGCAGAAGAAATCAAAGATATTGTTCTGTATATCCCTTGAGAAGGAACCAGGATCCTACTTTAATCCCTGTACTATAGTTTCCTGACTGGACATGGAACAACAGACTGGTTCCAAATAGGAACAGGAGTACGTCAAGGCTGTATATTGGCACCCTGCTTATTTAACTTATATGCAGAGCACATCATGAGGAACGCTGGGCTGGAAGAAGCACAAGCTGGAATCAAGCCTGCTGGGAGAAATATCAATAACCTCAGATATGCAGATGACACCACCCTTTTGGCAGAAAGTGAAGAGGAACTAAAAAGCCTCTTGATGAAAGTGAAGGAGGAGAGTGAAAAAGTTGCCTTAAAGCTCAACATTCAGAAAACGAAGATCATGGCATCTGGTCCCATCACTTCATGGGAAATAGATGGGAAAAAGTGGAAACAGTGTCAGACTTTATTTTTGGGGGGGCTTCAAAATAACTGCAGATGGTGACTGCAGCCATGAAATTAAAAGACACTTACTCCTTGGAAGGAAAGATTTGACCAACCTAGATAGCATATTGAAAAGCAGAGACATTACTTTGCCAACAAAGGTCCATCTAGTCAAGGCTATAGTTTTTCCAGTGGTCATGTATGGATGTGAGAGTTGGACTGTGAAGAAAGCTGAGCACTGAAGAATTGATGCTTTTGAACCGTAGTGTTGCAGAAGACTCTTGAGAGTCCCCTGGACAGCAAGGAGATCCAGCCAGTCCATTCTGAAGGAGATCAGCCCTGGGATTTCTTTGGAAGGAAAGATGCTAAAGCTGAAACTCCAGTACATTGGCCACCTCATGCGAAGAGTTGACTCATTGGAAAAGACTCTGATGCTGGGAGGGATTGGGGGCAAGAGGAGAAGGGGACGACAGAGGATGAGATGGCTGGATGGCATCACTGACTCGATGGATGTGAGTCTGAGTGATCTCCAGGAGTTGGTGATGGACAGGGAGGCCTGGCGTGCTGCGATTCATGTGGTCACAAAGAGTTGGACACGACTGAGTGACTAAACTGAACTGAACTGATAGTTTCCTGATTGTTCCTCCTTTGTTTATACATTCCCTTACTTCTCCAATTAGCAACTGTTTGAATCTTTTCCTTGCAACCAAGGGAGGTCTAAGAGGCTTATGACTCAAGTGGGTCTTAGGAAGCACCACAACAAACAAAGCTAGTAGGGGGTGAAGGCATTCTAGCTGAGCTATTTCAGTTAAAGTGTTGCATTCAATATGCCAGCACATTTGGAAAACTCAGCAGTGGCCATAGCACTGGAAAACTCAGCACTGGCCACAGTTTTCATTCCAGTCCCAAAGAAAGGCAATACCAATGCATGTTTAAACTACCACACAATTGCACTCATCTCACAAACTAGCAAAGTAATGCTCAAAATTCTCCAAGCCAGGCTTCAACAGTACATGAACTGAGAATGTACAGAAGTTCAAGCTGGATTTATAAAAGGCAGAGGAACCAGAGATCAAATTGCCAATATCCATTAAGTCATAGAAAAAAGCAAGAGAATTCCAGAAGGACATCTACTTCTGCTTCACTGACTACGCTAAAGCCTTTGACTGTGTGGATCACGCAAACTGTGGAAAATTCTTTAAGAGATGGGAATACCAGACCATCTTACCTGCCTCCTGAGAAATCAGTATGCAGATCAAGAAGAAACAGTTAAAACTGGACTTGGAACAACAGACTGGTTCCAAATAGGGAAAGGAGTACATCAAGGCTGTATATTGTCACCTTGCTTATTTATATATGCAGAGTACATCATGTGAAATGCTGGGCTGGATGAAGCACAAGGTGGAACCAAGATTGCTGGGAGAATTATCAATAACCTCAGATATGCAGATGATATAATCAATCTGATTTCAGTGTTGACCATCTGGTGATGTCCATGTGTAGAGTCTTCTCTTGTGTTGGAAGAGGGAGTTTGCTATGACCAGTGCATTTTCTTGGCAAAACTCTATTAGTCTTTGCCCTGCTTCATTCCACATTCCAAGGCCAAATTTGCCTGTTAGTCCAGTTGTTTCTTGACTTCCTACTTTAGCATTCCAGTCCCCTATGATGAAAAGGACATCTTTTTGGGTGTTAGTTCTAAAAGGTCTTGTAGGTCTTCATAAAACCATTCAACTTCAGCTTCTTCCGCATTACTGGTTGGGGCATAGACTTGGATTACCGTGATATTGAATGGTTTGCCTTGGAAACGAACAGAGATCATTCTGTCATTTTTGAGATTGCATCCAAGTACTGCATTTCAGACTCTTTTGTTGACCATGATGGCTACTCCATTTCTTCTAAGGGATTCCTGCCTGCAGTAGTAGATAAAATGGTCATCTGAGTTCAATTCACTCATTCCAGTCCATTTTAGTTCACTGATTCCTAGAATGTCGACGTTCACCCTTGCCATCTCTTGTTTGACCACTTCCAATTTGCCTTGATTCATGGACCTGACATTCCAGGTTCCTATGCAATATTGCTCTTTACAGCATTGGATCTTGCTTCTATCACCAGTCCCATCCACAACAGGGCATTGTTTTTGCTTTGGCTCCATCCCTTCATTCTTTCTGGAGTTATTTCTCCACTGACCTCCAGTAACATATGGGGCACCTAATGACCTGGGGAGTTCCTCTTTTGGTATCCTATTATTTTGCCTTTTCATACTGTTCATGGGGTTCTCAAGGCAAGAATACTGAAGTGGCTTGCCATTCCCTTCTCCAGTGGACCACGTTCTGTCAGACCTCTCCACCAACATCCCTTCATTCTTTCTGGAGTTATTTCTCCACTGATCTCCAGTAGCATACTGGGCACCTAATGACCTGGGGAGTTCCTCTTTTGGTATTGTATCATTTTGCCTTTTCATACTGTTCATGGGGTTCTCAAGGCAAGAATACTGAAGTGGCTTGCCATTCCCTTCTCCAGTGGACCACTTTCTGTCAGACCTCTCCACCATGACCTGCCCGTCTTGGGTTGCCCCACAGATATGGCTTGGTTTCATTGAGTTAGACAAGGCTGTGGTCCTAGTGTGATTAGATTGACTAGTTTTCTGTGAGTATGGTTTCAGTGTGTCTGCCCTCTGATGCCCTCTTGCAACACTTACTGTCTTGGGTTTCTCTTACCTTGGGCGTGGGGTATCTCTTCACGGCTGCTCCAGCAAAGCACAGCCACTGCTCCTTACCTTGGACGAGGGGTATCTCCTTACCGCCGCCGTTCCTGACCTTCAACGTGGGAAACTGAATAACAGGGTGACAATATACAGGCTTGTCATACACCTTTCTGAATTTTGAACCAGTAAGTTGTTCCATATCTGTTCCACCTGGTTGCTTCTTAACCCTCATACAGATTTCTCAGGAGACACATAAAGTGTTCTGGTACTCCCATCTCTTTGAGAATATTCCATAGTTTGTTGGGATCTACACAAAGACTTTGATGTAGTCAATGAAGCAGATTTTTTTTTTTCCTGAAACTTCCTTGCTTTCTTCATGATACAACAAATTTTAGCAATTTGAACTCTGGTTCCTCTGTCTCTTTGAAACCCAGCTTGTACAACTGGAATTTCTCTGTTCACATACTGCTGAAGCCTAACTTGAAAGATTTTGAGGATTACCTGCTAGATTTCCCTGGTAGTTCAGCTGGTAAAGAATCCACCTGCAATGCAGGAGACCCTGGTTAGATCTCTAGGTTGGGAAGATCCACTGGAGAAAGGATAGGCTACCCACTCCAGTATTCTTGGACTTCCCTGGTCCTCAGTTGGTAAAGAATCCTCCTGCAATGCAGGGGACCTGGGCTTGATCCCTGGGTTGGGAAGATCCCTTAGAGAAAGGAAAGGCTACCCACTCCAGTATTCTGGCATGGAGAATTCCATGGACTGTATAGTCCATGGGGTCGCAAAGAGTCAGTCATGACTGAGTGACTTTCACTTTCACTTTGCTAGCATGTGACATGAGCAAAATTGTACGATAGTTTGAACATTCTTTGGCATTGCTCTTCTTTGGGATTGGAATGAAATTGACATTTTCCAGTGCTGTGGCCACTGCTGAATTTTCCAAATCTGCTGACATACTGAGTGCAGCCCTTTAACAGCAGTCGTCTTTTAGGGTTTTAAATAGCTCAGCTGGAATCTCATCACCTTCACTAGCTTTGTTGGTAGTAATGCTTCCTAAGGCCCACTTGACTTCACACTCCAGGATGTCTGACTCTAGGTGAGTGACTACATTATTGCGGTTATCCAAGTTTTTAAGACCTTTTTTGTATAGTTCTTCTGTGTTTTCTTGCCACCTCTTCTTCATTTCTTCTGCTTCTGCTAGTTCCTTACCATTTCAATCATTTATCTTGCCCATCCTTGCATGAAATGTTCCCTTGATATTTCCCATTTCCCTGAAGAGATTTCTAATCTTTCCCATTCTATTGTTTTCTTCTATATTCCTTGCATTATCCATTTAAGGCGGCCTTCTTATTTCTCCTTGCTTTTCTCTGAAAGTTTGCATTCAGTTGTATATATCTTTCCCTTTCTCCCTTGTCTTTCACTTTTTTTCTTTTCTCAGCTATTTATAAAGCCTCCTCAGACAACCAATTCACCTTCTTGCATTTCTTTTCCTTTGGGATGGTTTTGGTCACTGCTTCCTGTACAGTGTTATAAACATTCATCCCTAGTTCTTCAGGCACTCTGTCTACCAGATCTAATCCCTTGAATCTCTTCATCACCTCCACTGTATAATCATAAGGGCCTTTATTTTGGTCATACCTGATGGCCTAGAGATTTTTCCTATTTTCTTCAATTTAAGCCTGAATTATACAATAAGAGTTCATGATCTGAGCGACCTTCAGCTTCAGGTCTTGTTTTTACTGACTGTATAGAGTTTCTCTATCTTTGGCTACAAAGAACATAATCAATCTGATATTAGTATTGACCATCTGGTGATGTCTATATGTAGAGTCATCTCTTGTGTTGTTGGAAGAGGGTGTTTGCTATGACCAGTGTGTTCTCTTCACAAAACTCTTTAGCTTTTGCCATGCTTCATTTTGTACTCCAAGGACAAACCTGCCTGTTTTTCCAGGTATTTCTTGACTTCATACTTTTCCATTCCAGTCCCCAAAAGATGAAAAGGACATCCTTTTTTGGTGTTAGTTCTAGAAGGTGTTGTAAATCTTCATAGAGCTGGTCAACTGCAACTTCTTTGGCATTAGTGATTGGGGCATAAACTTAGATTATTGTGATGTTGAATGATTTGTTTTGGAAACTAACCAAGATAATTCTGTCATTTTTGAGATTGCACCTGAGAGCTGCATTTTGGACTCTTTTGTTGACTATGAAGGCTACTCCATTTCTTCTAAAGGATTCTTGCCCACAATAATAAATATGATGGTCATTTGAATTAAATTCACCCATTCCTATCTATTTTAATTCACTGATTCCTAAGATTTCTATATTCAGTCCTGCCATCTGCTTGACCATCTCTTGCTTGACCATATCGTTTACCTTGATTCAAGGACCTAACACCCCAGGTTCCTATGCAATATTGTTCTTCATAGCATATGACTTTATTTTCACCAGCAGACATATCCACAACCTAGTGTCATTTCCCCTTTGGGCCATCCACTTCATTCTTTCTGGAGCTTTTAGTAATTGCCCTCAACTCTCCTCTAGTACCATACTGGACACCTTTTGACCTGGGGGGTTTCATCTTCTGGTATTATATCTTTCTGACTTTTCATACTATCTTTGGGGTTCTCTAGGTAACAATACTGAAGTTGCTTGCTTGTTTTCTCTTCCAGTGGACCATGTTTTATCAGAGCTCTTCACTGTGTCTCATCTAATTTGTGTAGCCCTGAATGACCAAGCTTATAGGTTCATTGAGTTATGCCTGGGCATTAGAAACAAATTCTGTGGAGGGTACCATGTCTCTTTCCTGATCTATTAAATGAGAGCCTCTTGGGAATAAATGCTTTGGGTGGGGAAGCTGAAGGAACTTTTTATGACAGAAGACGAGATTTGGGAGCGAGACATTTTCTGCATTTTGGAGCACAACATTGCTTCTCTGACACAATAAATTATGACTAGAATGTGGTTCCATTTCTTATTCTTCAACTGCAGATTTAGAATGCACGGGGAGACACAGCCTTTGACAGTGATGATGCATTCCTTCAGGTGGTTTCTCAACTGAAGTAGGCATGGTGATTATCTGTGAGCATAGGCAATATATCCCTGGAAACTGAGAAAAATACCGTGATGAAGGGGAATATTGCAACAGACTATTGTTCTGCAAGGGCTTCTGGGTGACTCAGTGGTAAAAAATCCACCTGCCAATGTAAGATATGTGGGTTTGATCGCAGGGTCAGGAAGATCCCCTGGAGAAGGAAATGGCAATCCACGCTAGTATTCTTGCCTGGGAAATCCCATGAATAGAGGAATCTGGTGGGCTACAGTCCATGGAGTAGGAAAGAGCAACTAAACAAATTCTTCTGTGGAAGGCAGAGAACAATAAGCTCACCAAATTTGAGTAATTGCTATCAATAAAAATTCTTTTATTTCCCTTAGGATGATGACACCAGGTGAAACTTGGATTAAATTTACAAAAGGGTCATATGAATACAGTTTCTAAGGCATATACTGCCATTGGGCTATTTTAAAATTTTTGTTTATTTTACTTTTTTATTCTAATACAGTTCCTCTGTGTATTATATGTTACAGATATATAATGTTGTGATTCACAATTTTTATAAGTTATTTCATTCATAGTTATTATACACTATTGGTCACCTTCTCTGTATTATAGCTTATTTTACATATAATAGCTTGTACTTCTTATTCCCCCGCCCCTGTATTGTCCCTTTATTGTTCCCTTTCCCCACTGGTAAGCACTAGCTTGTTCTCCATAGGCTTGAGTCTTTTTCTTTTTGCTATATTCACTAGTCTGTTGTAAACTCTATCATGGTAATATATATGACATCATACAGTATTTTCTTTCTCTCTTTGACTTAATTTACTTAGCATAATGTCCTCCAAATCCATGCAGGTTGCTGCAAATGGCAAAATTTCATTCTTTTTTACAGCTGAGTAGTAGATGGAATTCCAGCTGAGCTATTTCAAATTCTAAAAGATGATGCTGTTAATGTGTTGCATGCAATATGTCAGCAAATTTGGAAAACTCAGCAGTGGCCACAGGATTGGAAAAGGTTAGTTTTCATTCCAGTCCTAAAGAATATCAAAGCTACTGTACAGCTGCTCTTAAATATGAATACAGTTTCTAAGGCATATACTGCCATTGGGCTATTTTAAAATTTTTGTTTATTTTACTTTTTTATTCTAATACAGTTCCTCTGTGTATTATATGTTACAGATATATAATGTTGTGATTCACAATTTTTATAAGTTATTTCATTCATAGTTATTATACACTATTGGTCACCTTCTCTGTATTATAGCTTATTTTACATATAATAGCTTGTACTTCTTATTCCCCCGCCCCTGTATTGTCCCTTTATTGTTCCCTCTCCCCACTGGTAAGCACTAGCTTGTTCTCCATAGGCTTGAGTCTTTTTCTTTTTGCTATATTCACTAGTCTGTTGTAAACTCTATCATGGTAATATATATGACATCATACAGTATTTTCTTTCTCTCTTTGACTTAATTTACTTAGCATAATGTCCTCCAAATCCATGCAGGTTGCTGCAAATGGCAAAATTTCATTCTTTTTTACAGCTGAGTAGTAGATGGAATTCCAGCTGAGCTATTTCAAATTCTAAAAGATGATGCTGTTAATGTGTTGCATGCAATATGTCAGCAAATTTGGAAAACTCAGCAGTGGCCACAGGATTGGAAAAGGTTAGTTTTCATTCCAGTCCTAAAGAATATCAAAGCTACTGTACAGCTGCTCTTACTTCAGATGCTAGCAAGGTTATATTCAAAATCCTTCAAGCTTCAACAGGCTTCAACAGTATATGAACCGAGAACTTCCAATTGTACAAGCTGGGTTTCAAAGAGGCAGAGGAACCAGAGATCAAACTGCTAAGATTTTTTGTATCATGGAGAAAGCAAAGAAGTTCCAGAAAAAAACATCTACTTCTGCATCATTGACTACACTAAAGCCTTTGACTATGTGGATCATAACAAACTGTGGACCATTCTTAAAGAGATGGGAGTACCAGAACACTTTATGGGTCTCTTGAGAAATCTGTCTGTGGGTTAAGGAGCAAGAGTTAGAACCAAATATGGAACAACTTACTGTTTCAAAATTTGGAAAGAAATACAACAAGGCTGCATATTGTCACCCTGCTTATTTAACTTCTGTTCAGAGTACATCATGTGAAATGGTGGCTGGGTGAATCACAAGCTGATATCAAGATCGCTGGCAGAAATAACAACTTCAGATATGCAGATGATACCACCCTAATGGCAGAAAGTAAAGAGGAACTAAAGAGCCTCTTGATGAGGGTGAAAAAGGAGGGCGAAAAAGCTGGCTTAAAACTCAACATTCAAAATCTAAGATCATGGCATCTGGTCTCATCACTTCATGGAGAATAGAAGTGGAAAAACTGGAAACAGTGACAGATTTTATTTTTTTGAGTTCCAAAATCACTGTGAATGGTGATTGCAGCCATGAAATTAAAAGATGCTTGCTCTTTGGAAGGAAATCTATGACAAACCTAGTGTGTGTGTGTTAGTCACTCAGTCATATCTGATTCTGCAATCCCATGGACTGTAGCTCTCCAGGCTCCTCTGTCCATGGAATTCTCAAAGCAAGAATACTGGAGTGGGTTGCCATTCCTTTCTCCAGGAGATCTTCCCAACCTAGGGATTGAACCCAAGTCTTCCACATTGCAGGTAGATTTTTTACTGTCTGAGCCACCAGGGAAGCCCTATGACAAACCTAGACAGTGTATTAAAGAACAGAGACATCATTTTGCCAACAAAGATCCATATAGTCAAAGCTATGGTTTTTCCAGTAGTCATGTACGGATATGAAATTTGGACCATAAAGAAGGCTGAGTGCTGAAGAATTGATGCGTTCAAATTGTGGTGTTGGAGAAGACTCTTGAGAGTCCCTTGTACTGCAAGGAGATTAAACCAGTCAATTCTAAAGGAAATCAACCCTGAATATTCATTGGCAGGACTGATGCTGAAGCTGAAGCTCCAGTAGTTTGGCAACCTGATGTGAAAACCTAATTCACTGGAAAAGACCCCGATGCTGGGAAAGACTGAAGGCAAAAGGAGAAGAGGGAGGTAGAGTATGAGATAGATAGCATCACTGACTCAATGGACATGAATTTGAGCCAACTCTGGCAGATAATGAATGGCAGAAAGCCTGGTGTGCTGCAGTCCACTGGGTTGCAAAGAGTAGTGCACAACAACCTGAAGACGCCACAACAACAAACGGTAGCTCTAGCCGTAGTTTTGAGAAACCTCCAGACTGTCTTGCACAGTGGCTGTCCCAAGTTACATTCCCATCAACTGTGTATGAGGGCGCCCTTTTCCCCATATTTTCCCCAGCATTTGTTATTTGCGTTCTTCAGGGAGATCCAACCAGTCCATTCTGAAGGAGATCAGAGACCAACATGGATAGTATATTCAAAAGCAGAGACATTCCTTTGCTGACTAAGGTCTGCCTAGTCAAGGCTATGGTTTTTCCTGTGGTCATGTATGGATATGAGAGTTGGACTGTGAAGAAGGCTGAGCGCCGAAGAATTGAATCTTTTGAACTGTGGTGTTGGAAAAGACTCTTGAGAGTCCCTTGGACTGCAAGGAGATCCAACCAGTCCATTCTGAAGGAGATCAGCCCTGGAATTTCTTTGGAAGGAATGATGCTAAAGCTGAAACTCCAGTACTTTGGCCACCTCATGTGAAGAGTTGACTCATTGGAAAAGACTTTGATGCTGGGAGGGATTGGGGGCAGGAGGAGAAGGGGACGACCGAGGATGAGATGGCTGGATGGCATCACGGACTCGATGGACGTGAGTCTGGGTGAACTCTGGGAGTTGGTGATGGACAGGGAGGCCTGGCGTGCTGTGATTCATGGGGTCGCAAAGAGTCGGACACGACTGAGTGACTGAACTGAACTGAACTGAGTCTTCCTCTTAGTTGGAAATTCCACGTGGAAAAGCAAAAAGTGACTTTTCTCCAGAGCCTATGAAATATCTTCCACATTAAGAGCTTTCAGACCGTTCTTTAGTTATTTTTTCTATCCAAATGGATGACTGAGCCTAGGGCTGCTGGTTTTAGAGCTCCGAGCTATAAAATGAGGATCTCAGAAGCAATTTTGAACAGTGCTGTGAGATTTCCGAGGAAAACTAAGCCAAGCAAATACCAGATCTCTTTAAAAATCAATTTAAAACATGCTTTATTCTAGGCAGATTTTGTTCTTAACATGCACTTGGAGGTAGTGGTGGCGGTATGGTGGGAGGGAAATGGGGTGAGCTAGGGAAATGGGCAAAAAGAGGCCAAAATAATCAGAAGAGGGATTTCCCTGGTGGTCCAATAATTAAGACTTCAACTTCCAATACAGAGGGTGTAGGTTCAATCCCTGGTTGGGGAGCTAAGATCTCACATGGCTCTAGGCCAAAAAGAGCAAAGCATAAGACAGTAAGATACTGTAACAAATTTAACAAAGATTTTAAAAATTAAAGATAAAGACATTAAAAAAATATTTTTAAAGAAAGTTTAAATAAAAAAGAATCAAGGGAGAAACAAGAGGCTGAAGGAAACTAAGCCTAAAGAAAGAGGGGTCCTTACTTTCTCCTTATTTGTCCTCTTAATCAATATATGATTACCCCAAACTGCCATCAGTAGTGGATGATATATGTTATATCTCCACTACATGTCCAGCATATACTAAATACTTTACATGCATAAGTGATTTAATCTTCACAGCAATCTACTGAGTTAGGAAATAATATTAACCTTCCTTCTATACCTGAAGGAACAGAATTTCAAAGGTGCTGATAAACATGATCTGTACCTAAGCCTGTGGAGGTCTCAAGCTCACACTCTCAACTGCCACGCTAATAACTGAAAACAAAGAAAAATCCAATGAAAAAATTTTTTCAGTGTAAAATTTTCAAATTTTTATTTTCAGAGGAGCAGAGGTAGAATATTTTTTTCAAAGAACTACTGATGTTAGGGAAATAATCAAAAATAAAAATCTCCCTGCTATAAAAAAAAAATCATAGAATTCGTGGCAGAAGAAGAATTTTCACCAGGCAATCTGCTTCTGGAATCCCATTTATAACCACTAGGCTTTCCTGCCTTCAGTACAGTGATACCCACATGGCTTGATTAGTTTTTCTGATGTAGTATCCTCTCGATCCCACCTCCCCTCAACAAGTAGTCTCTCAACTATATTCAAGGCGTGACCATAACCAGGCTTGGAGAAGTGTTGGGTATTTTTCCCTTTTAATGACATACAGAATTTGTGTTATAAAGAGCTGGGTCTTCAGCCAGGTCAGTTTATACTTGGGTAAACTGGACCCACCAATGCAACTGAGTGGCTAGATTTCTATAGTTCTTTGCTCCGTGGAATGGTATGTTTCATCTCTCTCTGGGAAAGAAAAGAACCTGAGAAGAATGACATTTTCAAAGCTTATGAATCCAGGAGCACAGTTTGGCTCCGTAGCCTTAACCGCCCAATACCACCTTGCTCTCTCTGGTCTCCAGACGTGCGTCCTGTGAGGCCAGGAGGCGTCCGCCGGCTGGGCAGCTGTCTGTTGAAATGCTAAATTGACTGCGGCCCAGCCAGTCCATTTCAGTGTGTAGAGGGATTTGAACCTAAGCGGGGAGACTGAATTAACCCCATGCCCTCTCGGCCCCTCAGCCCTCTAGCAAACCATGAATCAAATGGAATTCCCCTCATGCTAAGAGGCTGTGGGGCTGTCATTCCATTATGCTTCGCTCAGGATAAGAGGTCTCTGGAGACAATCTAATGAGTCAGGGCTCCCGGGACAGGAGGAGCCACGTTCCACTGCGTGTCCTCAGCCACGTGGCCACCAAGGAAGCAGCACAAGCGCTGGCAGGTTTCTGGGCAAATAACGAGATTTTGTATTTGTTTGTGTAATGAAGGATTATGTCTAAGCTCACTGGTGAATAGCAGGAACAGTGTCAACACCCAGGCAGTCGCTTTCCTAAGAAGCTAAGTGAGTCCTTCGGCTGTCTTGTGCACAGGGAGAATTTTCCGAGCGGAAATGTTGCCTGATGACTGCAGGCCACAGGAAAAGAAACGGTGGAGGAGCTCAGAAACAGGGATAGCCATGACAAGAGAANCACCCAGGCAGTCGCTTTCCTAAGAAGCTAAGTGAGTCCTTCGGCTGTCTTGTGCACAGGGAGAATTTTCTGAGCGGAAATGTTGCCTGATTACTGCAGGCCACAGGAAAAGAAACGGTGGAGGAGCTCAGAAACAGGGATAGCCATGACAAGAGAACTATGGAGACCTTATTTAACCTCTTCTGACTCTGGCTTCACAGGATGAAGGGGGAAAATGAAAACACAGAAACTGCTTCCTTGCAAGGAAAGAACTTGTAGACAAGGGGTTATCTTCAGACTTCATTGCCGGTCTGGAGAGAAACTCCGTTACTCTTACTCTTTCTTCAAGGCGCCAGTCCCTGAGCAGGGAAGGCTAGTTAGAAACTAGCAAGTTTCTAAAGGAGAGTAAAGGCAAGAGTGGGGATGCCCTGAGCATTTTCCCTTCTCCCATTCTGCCACTGGCTCTCAGTGGCGGTCGTGGTTTAGTCACCAAGTCATGTCCAACTTATTGTGACCCCATGGACCGTAGCCTGCCAGGCTCCTCTGTCCATGGGATTTCCAGCAAGAAAACCCACTGGAGTGGGTTGCAATGTCCTTCTCCAGGGGATTTTCCTGACCCCAGGTTCCTTTACCAACTGAGCTGCCGGGGAAGCCCACCCTCTCCGTGATGATATTCAATTTATTCAACAAATGTTGAGCGCCTACTTTGTGTCAGTTCTTTGCTAAACACTAAGGATAAAATGATTGAAACAAAAAAAGATGAAAGTCTAGAAAGTGGTAGAACTGTGAGTTCTTGGGAAACTTACACATCTTTGTGAAGCCTCAAATCTCCTCATTTGTACAATGCAGATAATAGTATACATTTAAATAAAAGTAAAACAACTGTTTCTGGAATCATTCCTTATGTTTTGGTGTTGTTGAAGATACCCAACATTAAAATGAGAATTATTTTTAGGACATCAATTAATTCCTAATGAATCGAGGGGTCCAGAAATCTGAATGGCAGCTGTTACACGAGTTTTCAGATTAGGATTCATTTTAGGATTTAAGTTAGGATTTAGTTTAGGTTTTAGGATTTAGGATTTTAGCTACGAGGGATTTTGGCTTTAAAACTGCAAACACCAGCTTCCCGAGATTTCATTCCTGAATCCTACAAATTTCCGTTGGTGTCTTCTGGTGCTGGCAACATTTGTTTTCAAGACAAAATGCCTAGGTTTCAGATTAAGTGCTGTTTGAAAACATGCAATCCTTTTCAAGCAATTGCTACAGTAAAGGTAGAACTGGTCACTGATTACCTTAGGCTGAACAAAGACCCCCATAAACTTAATCCCTTGCAAAAGAGGCAGTAAGAGACCTTCATGCACAAAAAGTCTGTTTTCAAACCTGCTGGAATTAGAGCTAGGGAAAGAGGAACGTTCAAATCCTGCCATATCAGTTGCCTCTCCTCTTATCAGCTAAGGGAGCTCTCTTTAAGAAGAAAACAGTTAAATGGAAATGAAAATGGTAAAATCCCAATGTAATGCTTAAAATGAGGTTTAAAAAAATCAAGTCACATAAAACGTGAGGACACATCATTGTGAGGTTAAGGAAATGGCTGGGATGAGTTTGCTACATCAGTGGAGTAAACCCAACAGTGCTATATCCACATGTGCCTTATTCACCGTTCACGCCATCACAATATTTAGTAGTAGGTAAGCCTTCATGTAAGCATTCTCTGATACGAGCTATGTTGAAACAAGTGTCTTATGCCTTAAGACCCCTGTAGGGTCTTTCCCCTGAAATTCAGATTTTGAAAGAATGCATTCAAGAGCTTAACCTGTGTCTTGGTATAGAGAAAGCACTTGGGAAATTAGCCATTAATATTATTGCCATCACCCATAAAAGTTGGATAGAGCCACGTGTCCTCAGTAGACTTGCAGAGTCTAAACTGAAATGGCTTTAATGTACAAGTCTATAAATTCATTTTGTGGATTATAATTTGGAGCAGAGTTTTGAGAGGCCAGGTCCAAGTTTTTGTCTCTCTCAAATGCCTGCGTGCCCTCAGCTGTACTCTCTGCCTGGGGCTTGAGAGCCCTTTAGCTTGTTCTCCTAAAGAAGCCCTTGCACCACTGAAATGGCTTTAATGTACAAGTCTATAAATTCATTTTGTGGATTATAATTTGGAGCAGAGTTTTGAGAGGCCAGGTCCAAGTTTTTGTCTCTCTCAAATGCCTGCGTGCCCTCAGCTGTACTCTCTGCCTGGGGCTTGAGAGCCCTTTAGCTTGTTCTCCTAAAGAAGCCCTTGCACCATGGGCCTGAGGATGACACTGGAGGAAGAACTGAAGAGTCTCCTCACTGATGTAGCTGCTCTGGAGAACCAGGACTGCACCCTCCTTCCTATCTTAAAATTTCACCACCAGAGCCCTGGGGGGGCAATGGGCAAACGAGGCTGGCCCGTGACATCTACCCAGGGTGTCTCGCTCTCCTGCCATCCCCTTTTAGATACCATACCTGAGCAACACAAATTCATTTCAAGACTCTACATTATACCCAAATTCCCACAAGCATGATTTGCCATCCTTATGTTGATCACAGAAAATGACAGCTTTAGGTTGAGCCATAGGGAATTGCCATTTCTACAGGTCTACAGTGGTAGAATGTCGACAATTTAATCTAATGGTGATAATTTACATATGGGGAGTACAGTTTGTGAAGTACATTTACTTCCATTATCTCTTTAATCTTCAGAATAGAAATGTGAGGTAGGGGTTACTGGCTTTGTTTTACAGATGAGAAAATTGAGGCTCACAAAACTCACCCTGAATTTGCATTTGTTTCTTTTGAGGGGTATTTATAAAGCTAGAGGCAGATAGAGCCCAACATCTTTAAGGACTGTGGCAGTCGCTTAAAAGCTATGGGGTTTCAGACAGAGGAGGCGGTCTGTCATTTTGGTACTGGAAATATTATCCCATTTTGGGGCTGTCACCTGAGTAACCCAGACAATTAGTTGGTCTATCCACATGGCAAGAACTTGCACTCGTGTGTCTGAATGTTGACCTGGCACAATCTCTACCATGGGGGGCTTCCTCTCCCCATTCCCTGACTTTTGGCCACTTTGGTGGGTCTGCATTTTCCCACCAGATGGTTCCACGGCCAAGATGTCAACACAAGCAAAATAGTGTGAGCCATCCTAATTGGATACAACTGGGCATACAAAAGAATAAAAACAAGGGTAGCAAAACAGTATTCCTCTGTTCCTCTTCCAACTATAAGGTTAGATGACTCTAGCCCCCTTTCAGGGTTTCCTAGGTGGCGCTAGTGGTAAAGAACTGCCTGCCAGTGCAGGAGATATAAGAGATGTGGGTTCAATTCCCTGGGTCAGGAAGATCCCCTGGAGGAGGGCATGGCAGCCCACTCCAGCATTCTTGCCCAGAGAATCCCATGAACAGAGGAGCCTGGAGGGCTACAGTTCATAGGGTAGCAAAGAGTTGGACACGACTGAAGCGACTTAGCGCGCACAGCCCCTTCTCGAGCTCCCCCTCCCCCATGCAGCCCAGAGTCCCAAGGGCTGCTCCACGCTTTCTCCCACATGCCTTCAGGCATCATCCACAATCTCCTCCAAAGCTCAGACATGGGCATAGGCCTTCCAGAAATGCTGGTGGGCTTCATCAGTATCCTTGTGATACTGAGCTTCTTTTCTGCCTCAATTCTGGGAGGAGGGTAGAAATAGGAATATGAGTGTCACAACTTTACCCACTGTTTTTAGCCAAGCTTGGTTCTTTTTTTCCATATGTAACCCAGATATGCTTAGACATAGGGACTGGACCCTTTGTCTATGGCCTGTGATGGTCTAAAGTTCTTGGCGCAATGTCTGCTCCTTCCAAGGACTTCTGTGCCGTGGTCCAGCTCCTGCATTCTCACGTGCTGTTTCCGTTCATATTTCGCCCGTGCATCCCACAGCCCACCCTGCTCCTATGCAGGCCTACACCTCAGTCCCTTCATGGGGGAAATCCAGGAGAAATCCCAAGTCACATGTAGAAGTTGTAAGGAAGAGAGGAGGATGCCACTGTGGAACACACAGCCTTACTGCACCCTCTCTTCCCCTCTCTGTTTCTCACCTCCAGCTTATTGGAGTGATGGCTGGAGGATCCAAATTCCTCTCTTCTATCACACCCAGTGTTTCCTTTCCCTTGAAACCTCCATGCCAGTCAACACCCCCACCCTGGGACCTCACCCCTACCCCAGGAAAGCTCATCAAGTCATTGTTTCTAACAAATTATGTGGTTTCCCTTAGGGGAATTCTGAGGAACCAAATTTCCCCATCTCACAATTAGGAAAATGTCTTTTTCCATGAGGCATCTTGATTGCTCCTACAAGTACCGAGAGTGTCATGTCAGAGTCTGTAGCTGCCCTGCACACAGCTTAGGCCACCCCCTGGAACTTCGTTCTGGAAACAGGTGGACTTGAGCGGGTATTTTAGGAAATCCAGGAAGCTTTTAAAAATTTTTAAGAAAACAAAATGGTCCTTCAGCAACTGCGTGTTGATGAATATTCACTTTAAAAACAAGCTCTGTGTTATACACAGTGAAGTAAGTCAGAAAGAGAAAAATAAATATCCTATATGAACTCATATATATGGAATCTACAAAAATGGTAACGATAAACCCATGTGCAGGGAAGGAATGGAGACACAGACGCAGAGCATAGACTTGCGGACACAGCCGAGGATGGCGAAGATGGGCCAAATTGAGGAAGCGGCATCAACATACATACACCACCATGTGTAAATAGATGGGAAGCTGCTGTGTGGCACGGGGAGCCCCGCCCGGCGCTCTGTGATGACCCAGAGGCGTCGGAGGGAGACTCAAGAGGGAGGAGATATATAGATATATAGTTATGACCAATTCATGTTGGTGTACAGCAGAAACCAACACAACATTGTGAAGCAATTATCCTCCAATTACAAAAACATAACAAAACAAAAAACTCTCTCCCACTCCCCAAGAAAAAAGGAACAGGCCCTTAAAAGTTCTTGTACAGGGTCTCAGGTTCTTCCCCTACTCCTACCCCACCCATGCCCCCACACCGCACTACACCTCCCCTTTTTTGCACAGTAGACTCAAGGATATCAATAAGGAATCAAGTGCTCTAATGGATCCTGATGAGAAACCATGGGGGCTGAGTTCCAGTCCTTTGTGGGGCATAAATCAGCTGGTGTGGCTTGTGTGAAATAATTTCCCAAGTCTTTGAAGCTATGGATGGGGTTGTGTTTATAGCAACAGTCCAAACTAGTCCTGTCAGCTCAGGCAAGACCTCAGTCCCATTCATGCCACCCCCTCCCCAACCTCCACTCCTAGAGAGTGCTTATGCAGGTGCCACATAAGTTGTCTGTCTTTGGAAGTATCTCAGGACACTGCTCCCACTGCTGATAAAGTATCATGGAATCCCCTGAAGGCCACCACCCACCTACCGTTTTGACAAGCCTGCCACACAAAATCCAGAAGACTTAATGCCAAGGATTCCAAGTGGTGGGTCTTGAAGGGCTTCCATTCCCTTTGGGTGACAGTCTATAAGCAGTTTCAGGGCTTGGAGACTTTTGTAGATACAGCTCTATCTGAGGAGGGCGTGCGGATAGAGGTTTCGCCCCTCTGAGGACCGAGCAGTGGCTCCTGAGTCAACTTGCAATGTTTGGTTCCTCCTTCGCAAGGTGTGAGGCTTCTCCCAGGAGACTCCTCAGTATGTCACGGAAATGATCATGGCGCATTGTTGCCTCTCCGCTCGACATGCTCATCCAGGCCTGGACCCCGTGGTGGGCCCATGGAGTGAGCATCCTGCTGCATCAAAAGATGTCTTAATAGAAAGGGGCACATCATTCTTCTCTCTGGATATCAGTTTCCTCACACATAAAAGGATCATAGAACCCAATGCATTTTGAACATGAGGACTTCTTTACTTTTTAAGTCAAGTTCATTAAGATCTGATTTGCACACAATGGAATGCACAGTCTTTGGATATAGAGTTTAAGTTTTGACCAATGTGTTAACCACCACAGCACATGAGCTACACAACATTGCCATCACCCAAAAGTTCACTCTGCTCTGCAATATACCTGATCCCTCACCCCTAGACCTGGCATCCACTGCTTACTTTTCTCTAAAATGTTACTTTTCCCAGAAAGTCATACGACTGGAATCTTGTTTTATTAATGAGGTGCAACTGTTCTTTATATACTCTGGATTCAAGTCCTTTATCAATTATGTGTTTTATGATGACTTCTTTTTAGAAAAATATCAAAGCATTTCAAGGATTCCCTTTGATCACAGTGAGTAGTAAAGTATCCTTTGACTGAGAAGATACATAATAATAAAAAATACTCTTTTTTTTTTTAAGTTGAAGCATGCAGGATCTAGTTCCTAGACCAGGGATGGAACCTGTGTTCCCTGCATTGGCAGGCAGATTCTTACCCACTGGGCCACAGAAGAAGTCCTAAAACTATTTTTTTAAACCTCTGCTTTAAATGACTTTGTAGTTTATTAATCACAATGAAATCCAATACATTCTAAAAAGAGTCATAGATGGTATCTACTCAGATAGGAAGCTTCCTTTGGCATGTTGATAAAATGCAATAGTCTCTTTCTCCAAGAAAATTGTCAAGTGTACGTACAAAGTTATTTGTACAATTATTTGTACAAAATATATGTACAAAATTATTTACATTCAGTTTCAAAGAGTTCATAGATGTCTAAAACCCACCTTGAACTATAGGGATAGATCCATGGCCCTACAATTGAGCCTCACTGGTTGATTCCATCCACAGACAGGTATAATATCTGTGCAGGTTTGAACGGCCCTTGCAATAGCTCCAAGGCTCTCCAGACGTTCATAATCCTCTACTGGGAACCCTAGCACTGGTGGCCTCCAAGGTCCTTTCTAGCTCAACAAAATCTACAGTTCTCAGTTCACACCACTAGAAGACTCAACTGCCCCAAGTGACACATCTGCTCGGTGCTGAGCAAAACAAATCCTTGGAAAAAACAGAAACATGTATTATGCTTCAGCTGATATTAAAAAGGATAGGGGTGGAGAGGAACAACCATGTTTTGGGTTGGTGGATCCAAGTTTCTCTTTTCAACCCTATCTGTTCATGTTTCGGAGCTGAGATTTCCTTTTCCGGATGAGGTGAGGGGATTGGGTTCTGAATCAGCTAGTCCATGCTTGCCTGCTTTCTGTGAGCCTCACTGCAGACTTTTTTAGTGCTTCCCATGAACACACTTAATTGGCCATGTGTCAGCTCAGTTGCTGAGCTGATCTAAGTCATGATGAATCTTTCTTGCTCTTTGCCCCTGGCCCCAGCTTGCCACATAATTCTGTATCATCAGCACTCACCATGAATTTACATTTGTTCTTTTTTTTCTGGGTCATTTATAAAGCTAGAGGCAGAAAAAGCCCAAGATATTGATTCAGAGGAACTGTGTTTTAACATTTCCCCTTTGCTCTTGAATATTCATGACAACAGCAGACACATATTCATGGGATTTGTGGGTGCCAAAGGGGGTCACAGTCAAGAGATATTTGGAGAGAGGTTTGGTGATTGGATGGGGAAATTGTTGGGAAATAGAGGGGTTCTGATAATCGTTGGTCGAACAACAGTTGTAGGGTAATCCCAACAACTGGGAAGGTGGGAATCAGGTGGAGAAAGAGAATAGTTGACGAGGTCAGTTTTATAAATGCTGAGTTTTTTGAGAAGTAGGTGGAGATATCCAGGAGGAAGTTGGATAAACAGGTCTGCCGCTCAAAAGCAAGGTATGACCTGGAGACAGACATTGGGGCTCATCAGCAGGTACCCATGGGAGTGCAAGAACTGGTCCAGAGTTTTGCAGATGGTGCTAGGGATACAGATGACATGTCATCTTCATCCTTTCCAGCAGGTTGTGGAAGTGACTGACACATATAACTTTCATGTTCCCCATGAGCAAGCAGCCTGTTCCCAGTCTGTGATGTGTATGTCTGGTGGGGGGGGGCATGTATTTCTATATTTCTTTTTATTCCATTCAAGAGCAAATCCATTATGCAGAACATTATCAAGGAAAGCAGATTAATAAAATGCTGGAAAGCAGCAAGAGAGGGCTTCTCTGTGCCCATTACAGCAAAACTGTCCAAACATCTCCACTGGATGCACGTGTTCTTCTTCCATCGCCTTCTCACGTACCATCACCAGTGACCTCTCTCTCCACTGCCAGCCTTCTGCCATGAAATGCTCAAATACTCCTGGATTGCCCTAGACAGCTCAGCTCTGGCTCCTAATTTGCACAGCTCTTTCAGTAAAACAAAATCCTTGCCATTAACCAGGCCTACTTTCTCATAAGGAAGTAACATTAATAGTATTTTTTAAAATATTTGTTTATTTGGCTGTGCTGAGTCTTAGTTGCTGCATGTGGGATCTTCTATTTTCGTTGCAGAATGTGGTGTCTTTGCAGCATGTGGGATCTAGTTCCTTGACCAGGAATTGAACCTGGGACTCCTGCATTGGGAGTTCTGAGTGTAACCACTAGATCACTAGGGAAGCCCCAAATTAATTGTACTGATGTAGTGTGCCCCTTCGGAGAAGGCAATGGCACCCCATTCCAGTGTTCTTGCCTGGAGAATCCCAGGGACAGGGGAGCCTGGTGAGCTGCCGTCTATGAGGTTGCACAGAATCAGACACGACTGAAGCGATTTAGCAGCAGCGGCAGCAGTGTGCCCCTTGGGGGACTCTACCCCACAGCTTTACCAATACCAGGCATGGTGTGGGCTACACTCAGTCTTAACACTGCTGACATTAGGGGCCAGATAATTCTTTGTTGTGGGGCTGTCCTGTAAGCGGTGGGATGTTTGGCAGCACCCCTGCCCTCTACCCATGGAGGCAAGTAGCACATGCAGCCCCCTGCTTCAGGTGGTTTCTCTACTTCGAGGAATAAAAGCCCAACTCAACATGCACCAATTTTGTGACTTTGAGTAAATTATCCAATCTCTTTATGCCTGGGTTTTCACATATATAAAGTAGGGATAATAATAGTATCTACTTCATAGAGCTCTAATGAAAATTAATTGATTTAATTACTCCTTGGAAGGAAAGTTATGACCAACTTAGACAGCATATTAAAAAGCCAGAGACATTACTTTGTCAACAAAGGTCCATCTAGTCAAAGCTATGGTTTTTCCAGTAGTCGTGTATGGATGTGATAGTTGGACTATAAAGAAAGCTGAGCACAGAAGAATTGATGCTTTTGAACTGTGGTGTTGGAGAAGACTCTTGAGAGTCCCTTGGACTCCGCAAGGAGATCCAACCAGTCCATCCTAAAGGAAATCAGTCCTGGGTGTTCATTGGAAGGACTGATGTTGAAGCTGAAGCTCCAATATTTTGGCCCCCTGATACGAAGAGCTGACTCATTTGAAAAGACCCTGATGTTGGGAAAGATTGAAGGCGGGAGGAGAAGGGGATGACAGAGGATGAGATGGTTGGATGGCATCACTGACTCAATGGACATGAGTTTGGGTAAACTCTGGGAGCTGGTGATGGACAGGGAGGCCTGGTATGCTGCGGTTCATGGGGTCACAAAGAGTCGGCCATGACTGAGCGACTGAACTGAACTGAACTGAATACTTGTAAAAGATTTAGAACAGGGTCTGCCATAGAACGAGTACCCAGTAAATGTTAGTTCTTGCTATTATTCCAAAGTATTCAGTCACTCAGTTGTGTCCGACTCTTTGTGGCCTCATGGGCTGTAGCCTGCCAGATTCCTCTGCCCATCCAATTTTCCAGGTGAGAATTGGAATGGGATGCCATTTCCTACTCCAGGGAATCTCACTGACCCAGGGATTAAACCCAGGTCTCTTGCATCTCCTGCACTGGCAGGTGGATTATTTCTCACTAGAGCCAAATTATTCCTTCTGACTCTATAGAGTGCTCCCCAATAGGAGTTCTGGTGAATATGATTTTCATTTTCCTATGTGACTTAATAATTTTACTTTTAACCAACTCTGAAAGCCTCAGAACAAGTACATTTAGCCCCTGTTTTATAACAAAGGGGGAATTAAATTTTATCCAGGTCACTAAACAAAAGTGAGGGATTTTTCTGGCATCAGGTTGTTGCCTGGGCTCCAATTCTACCTGAGGGTGAGAACTTGTACTTTGAAAATAGTTTGAACAGCCATCCTACGTGCAGTGGGAAATTCTCCATTCTCTGCCTGACCTCTGAGGTTGCGTGTGTATGGTTATGTTCTTACTGGATACCTTTGCCCCGATTCTTCCACTGAAATCTTGATCCACTCCCCTGGCATGTTTCACCTCTTCCCCTTATCCATGCATGCCACACAAGAGGTGGATGGTCCTTTCCTTTGATATTCCCAGTAGGGAGTTGTGTGGGGGAGAGTTTTTACTGGGGACCAGCAGCCATGAATGGCCAACCACTTGAAAGTGAACATCATATGTCCCTGTATATAGAAGTCTTGTAGTAGCAACCCCAAGAGCTTCTCCCTGGGTCTCGCGTCCTCCAGGTCTCATCCCCTTTTCACTGCAGAACCGGCTCTTCCTGCCCCCGCTCTCACCTCTTTCCCAACTCCTCTTTATTTCTGGGCTCCTTGTCTCCTCCCTCAGTATTCTTTCTTGAGATTGTTGGGAACTGCTCTTTCCTGCAGAGCGGTTGGTGCTATTTGTTTCATTCTTGCATCACAGAGAAGAAACTATGAGCAAGATCTTCTCACCAAATGCCTCCTCAAGAAACTTGAGTTTTTAAAAAGCAGTTATTTTCCTGAAGAATTTCCCAGCCAGCCCTTGCAAATGTTTTTCTTCTATATACTTTCTTACCTTCATATAACACTGTAGAACACCCAGCTCCACAGCCCACCACTGCCTTCTTATATTAAGGACTAAGATTCCTATAGATTCCTTTCTAGTCTTTCGCTTTCTTTTAAAAATTGGTCTTATTGAGATAAAATTTACATAAAATAAATGCTTCAGTTTATTAAGCACCAGTTGATGAGTTCTGACTACTGTATACACCCACAGAAACATCACCATGATCAAGATGTAAAAAATGTATGTTACCCTCCCAAAGATCCCTCGTGTCTTTTTCAGTCAATCTAACTCCCCAGCCACCATGACCACTGATTTGCTTCCTGTCACTATGGATTAGTCCACTTGTTCTAGAATTTTATATAAACTGAATCATCCAATAGGAACTCTTCTGTGTTTCTTCTCTCAGTTGCACAATATCTTTGAGAGTCATCCACAATGTGTATATCCTCCCTTATTACTGTTGAGTCATTTCCATTGTGTGGATATATCAAAATTTATTTAATCATCCGCTTGTCAATGAACATTTTTTGGTCCTTATTTTCCACATGCACATTTGTATTTAATTGTGTGAATTTATGCAATCATTTGGAAAGCAAAGAAAAGCAAAAAAAAAAAAACAACAGAGAGGAAAACAATCAAATTTATCCATTCATGGCAAATATCATTAACATTTAAACATATTGATTTTTTATTATTGGTTTTTTTAAATTTTGTACTTATGTAAAGTAGCATTCCCTATACAAATTACTTATAGTGTTTTTGTCACATAAGTGTCATATCACAAACATTTTCCTATGCCAATGAAAGCTGTTGAAAAAATTAGATAAGTAGCATTCATGTGAAAAGATTGTCGAGATATACTGTTAAGCTGAAGCAAGCTACTGGACAGGGCATAGAGTATGATCACATTTCTAAAGGGGAAGTGAAAGGGTGGATGCTTGTAAGCGGGAAATTGATGGCTGAAGTACAGAGTTAACTTGAAGCTGACTGTGCCAGGTCTTAGAATAAAGACTTCAGGTTTATTGGGAGAAAAATGAGGAGTCATTAGAGGGCTGTGAGCAGAAAAGTGACATAACACGATATGGCATGTTTTAAAAGGTTCTCTCTGGGTAATGTTGAAGAAAGACCACTGGGCAACATGAAAGAAGGAAGGCCAGGTTGGCAGCTGTTACATTAATCCAGCTGAAAGGTAACGATGGCTTAGACCAAGATGATGGCGGTGCAGCTCATGGAAGATGGTAAGTTTCTGGATGCATTTTCATAGTACATCCAATAGCTTGGATGTGAGGTGTGAAAGAATGATAAATGTTAAAATAGACTTGGGCAATTGGATGTATGGAATTGCTATCTTCTAAATTGGAGAAGACTGTGGGAAGTATATGTTTGGGAGGTTGTGATGGGGGAGCTTGTTTTGGACATAAATTTAAGAAATCTTTTACACATCTAAGTAAAGAAGTTAACTGAACAGTTGAATATCTGAATGGAGCTCTGGGGAGCAATCCAACCTGAAAGTATAAATTTGAAATTCAAAAAATGTAGCATGTAAATAGTATTTAAAGACATGTGATTGGATGAAATTACCAAGGTATGTAAGTTTAAGTAAGGGCTAACCCATGGAGTACTCCAGTGTAATGAGGGCAGAGAGATATAAATGAAATAGCTAAGGATCTGAGAAAGTGCAGCCAGTGAGGTCGGAAGGGAACCAGGAGAGTGAGAAGTCCTAAAGACCAAGTGAGGATGGTGTTTCAGGAAGGAAAGCAGGATCAACTATGTTATAAAGGAATTGTTAACAGCTTTGCTAAGTTGAAGACTGAGAGTTGACAACTGGATTTAGTCACATGGTGGTCTTGGTGACTTTCATGGGAGCTGTAAGGTGGCATAGAGGGGCAAAAGTCTGACTGGAAAACGATCAAGAGAAAATGAGAGGGACCTCCTTGATGGTCCAGTGGTTAAGAATCTGCCTTCCAATGCAGGGGATGCAGGTTTGATCCTTGACCAGGGTTTAAGATCCCACACGCTGCAACTACTGAGCTTGAGAGCTCTAGAGCCTGTGCACCTCAATGAAAGATCCCACACGCAGCAACGAAGATCTGATGCAGCCGAATAAACAAATACATACTTTTTAAAAGCAGTAGACCATTTCTTTTCAAAAGAGAGAGAGATTAAGGATGAGAGATGAGAGTTCAGACAAGGACAAAAAATTTGGGTAAAGGTTTGTACAGTGGAAATTATGAGGAAATATTACTGGAATTACAGTTTGCTCAGTCTTAAAAAGAAAACCAATATGACAACTAGACATACCATCTCTCAAGAGGAAATTTAGAGGTTCTAGAAGCAAATGATAACTAATAAGCACCAGAAAGAATAGGAGTCAAAGACCTAGCATTCAAATCCCAGATTGTCCTAATTCACTGTATGATTTTTATCAAGATTTGAGCTCTCTAGACTTCAGTTCTCATGTATGCATAATGTGAGTACTGAACTTAAAATCCCTGAAATCATCACATAATCTAATATACTATGATATGCCCTAAGTATTTAAAGATCTCTTACAAAAAGTAGCGTGAATGGCTTTATTCTCCATTGGCTGTTAAAATCTCTCTTTCCAGGACCCTAACTCTATTCTTTTCTTTTAACTTAATTAAACAAATTTTTTTTTAACCGGTGAAAAATTGTTTTACAATCTTGTGTTGGTTTCCACCATACAACAACACAGATCAGTCATAATTATAGACTATTCCTTTCCTCTTGAGCCTCCCTCCCCTCCTCACAACCCCCCCATCTAGGTCATCACAGAGCACCAGGCTGGGCTCCCTGTGTTTTTTAGTAACTTCCCCCTAACCTGACTCTGTTCTTGATGCTCCCAAACCAGCAGACGACTTTGCTTTTTTCTCCATCAAGATGAGAGGTGATGTCAGCAGGACAGTCTTCAAATGCTTTTCCTTCAACTCACAAACTCTCTATCCCTCAGCAGAAAGAGTTCCTCTTCTTCCCATCCCCCTAATTCCATCACCTCTCATCCCCTCTATAAAGGTTAGAGTTGAAACCCTGGTTTCACAGGAATGAGTGAGCAGACTGGCTTTGAGTCCTCTGCAGGGAGAGGTTATTATCCCCATTCCTCAGACAGAAAAAACAGAGGCTCCGAGAGTATGAAATAACTGCTCAGATTTACACCAGTGAGAAGGGGGAGTGTTGAGCTGTGAACAGGTGTGCCTAATGCCCCAGGTCTTCCATCTCACCACCATCTATGGGTTGGTGGGAAAGCACCCATACATGAGAGGACTCATTCTTCACCTTTTCTGCTGTTTTGCCCAACAGCATTATCATCTGTATGCTGCATAATTGGTTATGTTGACCTGGCTGGGGATGCTCTTTGGCAAGATGCCCATTTGAAAGTCTGTTTACCTGCTTACTATTGTGATTTTGTTAAATTCTTGGCTGATAGAGGACTCTTCAATCATTGACTTGGACCTTTTAAATTCTATTGCCAGCTATGCAAAAACAAAAACAAAAAAGAAAAACCTCACCAATATGGTACCTGTTATATAAAGTCCCCAAAGAAACAGCATGTTCAAGGACATATCTGCAGTAAAACTTTGGTAAAGTTTCACTGGTGGGTCAGATGGTAAAGAATCTGCCTTTAGTGCAGAAGACCCAGTTCAATCCCTGGATCAGGGAGATCCCCTGGAGAAAGGAATGGCAACCCTCTCCAGTATTCTCGCCTGGAGAATTCTATGGACAGAGGAGCCTGACTGGCTACAGTCCATGGGGTCACAAAGAGTTGGACACAACTGAGCAACCAACACTATAAAGAAAAGGAAGAATGTGTGCAAATTAGCAATAACCACACAAAAAAACATCATGTAAGCCATTACCTAAAACTCAGTGTCTTGAAGCCACAATCATTTATTCTCATGGAACAGGGAGCTGCCTGGCCAAGCTGGCTCCATTGGTGCAGCTCAGTTCTGCTCCATGGCTTCCATCCTCTTGACGAATACTAGTCCAAGCATGTTCTTTCTAGGATGATGGAAAAAAAATACGAAACATAGATGAATTATCAAGGCCTGGGCTTAGAACTGACATATCATTTCTGCTTCCTTCTATTGATCAAGGAAAGTTTTGTATTCAATTTTTAAAAATAGGGAAATGTCCTAACCCCAGTGGAAGAGCTCTGCAAAATTACAAAGAAAAAGGGGTGGATGAGGGGTGAAGAATCGAGGCTGCCAACATGATTTACCACAACAGCAAAACACGAGATTCAGGATAGTGTTTACCTCTGGGGTGGGGGTGAGGGCAGGAAAGTTTACAACTAGGATGTAATACACGAGGGGCTGCAATGAAATTGTGAGTAGAGTTTTTAAACTGAGTTGTCAGTTTATGGCTATCTTGCTCTTTATAGTTTATATATTCTATGTATGAAATATTATATAGTAAGTTTTTAAGTTACTAGAATCAAATAAATAAATAAAAGTTGCAATACTAGGAGTCTTAGCTTCACTTTTAAAATTTGGGCTTCTTTTTACTAACTTCTGATTTTTAAATTTTGTTTACTCTCACTTGCCAAGATAAATAATGGTTTGATTATCTGGCATCTGGACATTCATATCATCTAATGCATACTTATAATCTTAGTACACCACTCACACTTTTAAAACATGCATCTTTTACATTCTAACAGAGTTCATTTTCTGTAGTTCTTTTCAACATAAACTCATCTAAAACCACAAATTGTTGTCCTGGCAGTTATTAGTCTGGATTGATTAGGTTTGATCTCTGGGTTAATTTCACATGTAATCATATTATAGTTAGTCACACCTAGTGGCTCTATTAATTCAGATGTATTTGCACTTCCTTACCTATTAATTACAACCACCTCTGAAGACTGATTGGGTCTCTGCTACCGAAGAAAAGCAATCCCCATATATCAAGGAACAAATTGCTGCCTCCCACACTAGGATAACTTGGTTGACTTGGAGGCTCTATAGGAATATTATTGATGACATCTTTATTCTCTTCCTTCCTTGCAAATGAATGGTGCACCTGCTAAATGAACCAGAAATACCAAGGCCAGGTCTAAACAGACTGGCAGGACTCACTTGGACCGTGATCTAGGAAAGAACCAGTGGGAGAGGCATCTGTATAACATCATTAAAGTTTTATTTGTAACATTTTTTAAACATATATTTGGTCCAGTTCACATAACTTATTCATCTCTCTCTTTGGATTTTAAAAATGTTTACCGAGTAACTAAATTTGGTCACAGGCTAGTTAGAAAGTCTGAGGCTGGATCTGCATTTAATCAGCAAAACATACTCCCACAGGCAAAGCTTGAACTGTCCACTGCCCAAGTTCTAGCCAAAGCATTGCTGAGGAAAGCACCATTTAAGGAGGATTGTCTGAAGGACACGTGACTCCATCTATTCCTCCTGTCTTTAATTTTTGCATTCAGAGACCCTCAGAATATATCTACATGGGCTTTCAAAGCACTGTTTTCACCAAGGAGCACTTCTACCTGTCAAATTGCCAGCTCATGTTGTGAAATGAAAACTACATTGAATTTACTGCAGGACTTCTGTAGAGGACATTACAATATACATTTCTTAGTAGATGAAGCCCTGAACAAGAAAAGCTCAGCATCTTCTGAGCAACTCAGAATCTCTTCATAGAAAATTAGAATCGTACAATGGATTGTGTTTTCCTTTTCACTGTGGACACTGGGAAGATCAGAATTAGTTTTGAAGCTCAACTGCAATAATTGTTTAAGATGTTATCATCTTCATATCTGCATTCTAACTCTCTTTTTCATCCTGACCATTTACTCTAATTTATATCTTTATCTGATTTTAGTTTTTCAATTTTTGCAAATGGTTTTTAATTTTTGCTAATACTCCACTTTATTGTGTGTCTAACATTGGAGAACACAATGGAATATGAATAAGTAATTACCTTTAAGAGTAACCTTGAAGCCGTTAACCATGAAAATTTGTGGATGTGAATGGAGAGAGGTATGGCTAGGGGATTAGGTTGGGCAGTCACCTGCCTACACCTGCTGATTGTATGCAGGGTAGGAAATAACATTGCAGTTTATAAGCACTGTAAGTGAAAACTGCAATGTCTTAATTAAAATTATAGTTAAAATTGGCAGCATAAAAAACTCCAACATTACGCAAAGGCACAAGCTTTATCTTCTCAACAGGTAGCAGAGTCCTCTTCACCTGCCTCCAAAGTCTAAGAGTCCTATTTCCTCTATTCTGAGGCTATTGTCCTTTACCGCCTTGTTGGCTACTCATTCGAGTATTCTTAAGTGGAGTATCCTATGGACAGAGGACCCTAGTGGACTATGATCCATAAGGTTGCAAAGAATCAGACACAACTGAAGCGACTTAGCATGTACGCACAACTCCAGGAATTCCTGGGAACAGATTGAAGCTACAGCATCAAGGTGCTCTCTGGGTTTGCTCTCAGCCCGCCTCCACTGTCTCTTCTCTGAACTGCACAAAGTTCTTCCTTTCCATGACCACCAGTTGGATATAGATCTGGGAGGGTCTTCTTTGTACGGTTACAGGTGCCCTTGGAAGCTCTGGAAGGAGCAGAGACTAAAGTGCAGTGGAATAGCTTCCCCAGTACACAGTGATTCATTTTACTCAACACAGCTTCCATTTGCTGAGACACAGGGCGGGGCACCTGAGTGATGCACAGTGGAGACAAGGCTAGACTCCAGGAGCAGGTGGGACCGATAGTATTGTCTATTAGGTCCCAACCTCTAAGGTGTTGTTTGCTTTTTTTTTAGCATTGGAAATGCTTTGCCAACAATATCTTACAGAGCCACCACAGAGGTTAAGCGCGCAGCCATCCTGGTTGGAGTGGACTAAGCTTTCAGGCCTGCCCTGCCCTGCTCCTTTGCTTCGGTCCCCTTCATCTCTAGGGCTTCTTAGAGAAAGCCTGAAAGCCAATAACACACATGCATCTAGTGATTAACTGCCTGGGTTTGGATTCTAACTCTGTAACCCACTTATGCTTGATCTTGGGGAAATTACTTAACTTCTTAGATCTTTAGTTTCTTCACATGTACCACGGGGACAAAAACTGCTTACCTTATTGAAGCTGCTGTGACATTTAAAGGAGCTAATGTCTATAAAGAATTCAACGCGGTAATAGTGCTACTTAGTCAATTCATGATGGGTATGAATAAGCAATAGCTCTTAGACCTATTATGGACTTACTGCTATTGTCTTCTCACTGAAGTGAAAGAATTATTGAATTCAGTAAACCAGGAGACCAGGCTCTGTCAGTCTGAGACCACTCAAGGAGGAGATCATTTTTCCAGCAGGAGAGATGGCATAAAAACAGCCAAATTATAATCCTACAAGTCAAGTACTAACAAATTTAAGAGAGCTTTAAAAAAAAAATCACCAAAAAATTACATTTGGTGAAATTCATGCAATGAAACCCATTTCTGGATGAAATTGTAGCCGAGTGATCTTGGGCAGGCCATTTGACCCCATGAGCCTCTGTGCCCTTTTCTGAAGAGGGGACACAATGAATCCCAGATCCCAGAGCTTGCGGAAGGTTCAGATGAGGCCTTGAACATGCCAGGAGTCCTTCAAGATGTTTGTCAAAAAGCCCCAAGGGGCCCTTGGCATCTAGCAGACGTCAATAAATATGGGTTGGATCTGAATTCTTTCCGTCTGGGACACTCTCCAGTGTCCCGGAACCCCTAGCTCTCCTACCAAGCAGGTCAGAAAAGCAACTCAAAAGATTCATTTTAATGGCCGTTTTCCCACTTTTTCCCGGAAAAACCATTTACAAAGCTGCCAGCTTTCTCATTTGGCTCTTTCTGGCCAGGTTGCATCTTACTAAGCGTCACTTCACTCCTCAGCATGAGGAAGATTCCACTCTGTCAATGGGAGAGGAAGGCCTGGGCCTCCACTAACAGAGCACCTGTGTGGGCTGCAGAGGAAAGGGAAGGGGAACAGCCACAAGACAAGTTTAATTAATAGGAAGTTACTGTATGACTGCAGCTGCGTCGGTGCCAAGCCCCCTCTCCTATGGGCGCAGGCCGGGGCTGGGGCTCGGAGCTGCGACCCAGGGCTAGCAACCGGCCGCCGCAGCGGGCTCGAGGTCGTCCCCTCAGCCGCCTGCCCGCCCGCAACATGCGCGCAAAGAAAGTGCTACGAACGCCAAACGGCCGCTCCCCGCCGTCACCATCTGCTCGGCCGCGCCCGCCCGGGCCCCGCGAACCGAGGCAGCTGCGCGCCCACCCTCGGCCTCTCCGCACGTCGGGACCCGCGGCCCGGCCGCGAGCACGGAGCCAGCCCCGGGCGGCGGGCCCGCGGTAGGGGACGGCTCTGAAGAGGGGACCCTGGCGAAGCCCGCGCCGCCGGCCGCCAGCCGCTGGGCTGGCCCCGGCCCCTTTCGCCTTTGTTGGAGCTTCCGGTTCGTCTTTTGGACACGCCGTGCACTGGCGTTCCGGAAAAGCGGCAGTTCCTAGCTGCAGAGACAGATGCGCCTGGGTTCTACGGACCTAAAGCTAACCAGCTGCGTGCTGTTGGGCAAGTCACTTCATCGCTCCTGGCCTCTGTCTTGTCTTCTGCAAAATAGGTACAATAGTATCTGCTCCTTGCTGCTGCTGCTGCTGCTGCTGCTGCTGCTAAGTCGCTTCGGTCGTGTCCGACTCTGTGTGACCCCATAGGCGGCAGCCCACCAGGCTCCCCCGTCCCTGGGATTCTCCAGGCAAGAACACTGGAGTGGGCTGCCATTTCCTTCTCCAATGCATGAAAGAGAAAAGTGAAAGTGAAGTCGCTCAGCCTGTCCGACTGTTAGCGACCCCGTGGACTGCAGCCCACCAGGTTACTCCGTCCATGGGATTTTCCAGGCAAGAGTACTGGGGTGGGGTGCCATTGCCTTCTCCAATGCGTGAAAGTGAAGTCGCTCAGTCGTGTCCGACTCTTCGCGACCCCATGGACTGCAGCCTACCAGGCTCCTCCGTCCTTGGGATTTTATCTGTCCCTTAGGAATCCTTGAAGGCTTAAAGAGGAAGTTACATGTAAAGTGGTTCCCCTCATGCCGGATATGTAGGTGAGACTTTACAGCTAGCTATTAATTTCACTCAAAGCCTGCCTTTCTGGGGCTTTACAGTTACTTACTGGATTTCTGAAGCTCCTTAAGATGTCAGCTTGCTGCTGCCTCTCTACTCTCTCACCCTCTTCTTCAAGTATGGATGAAGAGATGGAAAGTTGCCGCTGGTTTTCAGAACGTTTCCCTCCAGTGATCAGCCTGGGAACTGGCGATTCCTGGATTCCCTTACCTCTCTGACCTTGAATGAGACTCTGAAATGTCTTTCTGTGATTGCCCAGAAACACTTTTTAAAATAAAGTGTACCAAAGGACCAGCCCAAAGAGTGGCTGGTGGGAAGGCAGAGTGATGACAAAGACCAACTGAGATCAGGCAAACAGAAATGAGGAAACTCAAAGGTGGGAGGGGACTGCATTTACTACATTAAAAATGGGTCATCCCAAGATTCTTATCTAATGCAAAGGTTATCAGGATGCATGGGCTTTAGTCAAAATTCTGTCATTTTATAGCTGTGTTGCCAGGCACTGTGCCTGGCTGTGGAATGATAAAAACAAACAAAACCTAGACCCTGTTCTCAGGAGTTTACAGTCTGGTGAGAATCCGACAAATGCGCGTGAATGCGCGTGAATGCACATGACACGGTGGAAAGGACTTGTTGTTTAGTCACTAAGTCGTGTCCGACTCTTCTTGACTCCCATGGACTGCAGCACATCAGGCTTCCCTGTCCCTCACCAACTTCTGGAGTTTGCCCAAGTTCCTATCCACTGAATCGGTGATGCCATCCAACCATCTCATCCTCTCTGGCCTTCTTCTCCAGCAAACAATACCTAGATCCTGTCCTCAGGAGTTTGCAGTCTAGTGAGAATCAGACAAGCTTGTGTGCCCATCTCCCCCAGTCTGGGGGCTAAAAAAATACCTTTTTACAATAAGCAGAGCTGATTTTTTCTTCACCACTGGAACCTAGTCTCCTGTCCCGTACTCGTCAAGTCCAGCTCCTTCAGCACCTAAGCCACAGTCCTCAAAGATTGATAGGAAGAAAACACAATATACAGAAGACACCAGATATATGTACTGTTGTTACAAACACTGACGTCAGAGGTCACCCATTGCTCCAAAGCACTTTGAATGCTAAATGCTGTGAATGGATGTTGAGGATGGGGATAGGGACAAGGTAAAGGGGAGGGGCAGGCAGGTTAGTGGAATGAGGGATGCGGTAGTAATAACATAGACACAGTTTCACGGTCAAGGAGCCTGAAGATACCAGCTTTCCTTAGGAAGGATCTTCTCTCAAGACCCCCGCTCCCACCCTCCTATTGTCTCTTCTGGCAATTTGGCTTCCATCAGCGCCCGGGGAAATATATCTATTAATGTGCTTAGTCACTCAGTCGTGTCTGACTCTTTGCATCCCCATGAACTGCAGCCCGCCAGGCTCCTTGTCCATGGGGATTCTCCAGGCAAGAATCCTGGAGTGGGTTGCCATGCCCTCCTCCAGGGGATTTTCCCAACCCAGGGATCGAACCCAGGTCTCCCACACTGCAGGAGGATTCTTTAACAACTGAGCTACCAGGGAAGCCCATGTCTGCTAATATGTGTGTCCTAATCCCAAGGTCAGTTTTCATTCCAATTCCAAAGAAAGGCAATGCCAAAGAATGCTCAAACTACCGCACAATTGCACTCATCTCACACGCTAGTAAAGTAATGCTCAAAATTCTCCAAGCCAGGCTTCAGCAATATGTGAACCGTGAACTCCCTGATGTTCAAGCTGGTTTTAGAACAGGCAGAGGAACCAGAGATCAAATTGCCAACATCCGCTGGATCATGGAAAAAGCAAGAGAGTTCCAGAAAAACATCTATTTCTGCTTTATTGACTATGCCAAAGCCTTTGAC
>SJYX01009130.1:35309-108200 GCA_006410675.1 Oreotragus oreotragus | reverse complement strand
CCTGTAAGAGTGTTTTAAAATAAGAAGATATGGATGCTAAAGCTGAAACTCCAGTACTTTGGCCACCTCATGAGAAGAGTTGACTCATTGGAAAAGACTCTGATGCTGGGAGGGATTGGGGGCAGGAGGAGAAGGGGACGACCGAGGATGAGATGGCTGGATGGCATCACGGACTCGATGGACGTTGAGTCTGAGTGAACTCCGGGAGATGGTGATGGATAGGGAGGCCTGGCGTGCTGCAATTCATGGGGTCGCAAAGAGTCGGACACGACTGAGCGACTGAACTGAACTGAACTGAACTGAATCCCAACTGAGGACCAAATTCCGGTCCTTTCCTTCAAAAGTACCTTGACTCTCACTATACATGGCTTAAAGCCATGGATCCTGGAGCCATCCTGCCTGAGTTAAAGTCCTGACCTTGCTCCTCTCTAATGATGACCTTGGATAAGCTACTTAACCTTTCATGTCTTGATTACCTCATTTTCAAAATGGAGTAATAATAATAGTCAACACTATCAAGTGCTTCCCATACATCAGGCACTGTTCCAAGTGCTTTAGATGTATTAACCTAAGATCCTCACAACAATTCTATGATGTAGGCATTTTAATACCCCATTTTACAGACAGGAAACTGAGCTGCTGAGATGTCAAGTAATTGCCAACTATGGAACTATTTTTATGAAATTGTTTATTTAAAAGAGTGGCATAGAAAGTGGTCAGTGATTTGTTATTGTTCTTGCTGATAATAATTTTAAATGAAAAAGGTAGGCAAATCTCAACTGCAAGAAAAAGCTTATAGAAAAATCTAGAAGGAAATAAGAACAATAGTGATTGCCACAGGACAGTGAGGTGATTATAGGTGAAAATTTTCATATGCCTTTAGACATTTATAAAAGCATTCTAGGGACTTCCCTTGTGGACCAGCGGTTAAGTCTTTGCCTTCCAATGCAGGGGGTGCAGGTTCAGTTCCTGGTCAGGGAGCAAGATCCCATATGCCTCTTTGCCAAAAAACAAAACATGAAATAGAAGCAACAGTGTAACAAATTCAATAAAGACTTTTAAAAAAAGTTTCAAATACTTTAGCATGAGTATGTATTATCTTCATATTAAAAAAAAAATGTTCTGAAATCCTGGGCAAAAATAGGTTAGGAAGCCTTCTCCTTTCGCCCAATGTTTCCATGGGACACTACGATGGGCCCTGGTGACAACACTCTTCTCCCTGGGGGTGCTGGGCCCTGTGGGGGCTCCCAAGGCCATCCAACTTGGTGAGCGCCATTCCCAGGGGCAGAAGGGGCCTCAGGAAACATCCCATTCCCCAGTGAATTACAAATCCCATTACTCACTTAGCTTTATTATATCTTTAATTATGACCTTTTAGTCTGAGTGGAAAAGAAGTATAATTTTACATTAAAAGATATGCCAGGCCTGCACTCCTAACATTTCCAGGTTTCATGGAAATTGCAGGGATCATAGAAATTTAACCTGATAATTACTTCAATATTTCAAGGCACATAATTTTGCTCTCCGAATAATTATGGGTTGTTGTTTTTTCTCCCAAATTCTTTTATTTCTCAGTTATTACAGGTTATGCTCATCTCTGTTGTGTATGCTTAGAGACATAGGAGAATGCAGGGCATCTTTATATACTCGAGTCCATAGCACCCTGCTGTTAAAATGTGGTGCTCTTTTATTTTCTCCCAGTGTTATTTCTCTCAGACTGTAAGTTTTATGTGGGCAAGGAAAACATGTTTTGTTTCACTCAACCTAGTGCCTAAAATGGAAGTTAACACATAGTAGGCATGCACTAAGTATTTGTTGAATGAATACCTGAACAAATATATCTGAAGCATTTATACTGCAGGCACACACCTCAGAGACACGGGAGGTTCAGTTACAGACCACCGTATCAAAGCTAGGCACATGAGTTTCTTGGTTTCCCAAAGCATATAAAATGTATGTTTACACGATACTGTAGTCTATTAAGTGTGCAATACCATTATGCCTTGGAACTTCCCTGGTGGTTCAGTGCTTAAGACTGCCTTCCAGTGAAGGGTGTGTGGGTTCAATCCCTGGTTGGGGAACTAAGATCCCATATGCCTTGCAGTCAAAAAAACCAAAACATAAAATAGAAACAATATTGTAATAAATTCAATAAACCCTTAAAAATGATCCACAAAAAAAAACCTAAAATTAGTATGCCCCAAAAATGTACATACCTTAAGTAAAAATACTTTATTGATGAAGTATGCTAACCATCACTTGACAATGCAGGGTTGCCGCAAATCTTTAATTTATAAAAACTAACATATCTGCAAAGCACAGTAAGGTGGAACACAATAAAATGAGGCATGCCTCGTTGCATTTGTATGTTATAAAGTGATCTTGACGTTATCAAACCCATATTGAGTGACTACATGGAAAGGCAGCATAGATCTACCATGCCAAAGTGAACCCCTTGGAGCCAGATGTGATTTAGCATCAGGATTTCCAAATTTTATAAAGTATATCTTATCTAACATCCCAGCAATGACTGAGTTAGCACTCCATGATTAAACAGCAAATGGCTATATTTTGGGGTCTTCCCAGGCGCTAGTGGTAAAGAACCTGCTTGCCAGTGCAGGAAGCCAAAAAAGAGATGGATTCCATCCCTGGGTCAGGAAGATCCTCTGGAGGAGGGCATGGCAATCCACTCCAGTATTCTTGTCTGAGAGTCCTGTGGACAGAGAAGTGTGGCGTACTACAGTCCATGGGATCTCAAAGAGTCAGACACGACTGAAGCAACTTAACACACATGCATGGCTATATTTTGCTCTGAAAATGCATAATATATACATTATGTGGGACAAATAAAAACTATACATAATTTCACGTTAGTTCAGGTGAGTTTTTGGTGCTAAATAAATGGGATTAGGTCCAGTTCTGTTGTCAAATGAGTTAGAAGAACTTTTTGTTTTTAGGAGTTTGCCATCGTAGGTAAGAGTTTTATCATCTATAAATGAGACTGCTAACAAGAACTATCACACAGAGTTGTCGGGAAGATTTAAAAGAGTTAATACATACAAATCTGACCCACAGTAAGTGCTCGATAAATATTGGTTATTAATACATTGTATCATTTCATAATGCAACCAGACACTTCGTGAAACATACTTTATTTGGGTTATTTGACAGATGAAGAAACAGAAAGCTGGGTGGGTTAAGAACCTGGCCAGAAGTTATACAATGGGAAACTAACAGACAAGGGTTTGAAATTCCAGCTCCTGTATCCTGTGCCTTACACCAGCTCACCTAAATTCTTGTATCCATTCATGATTCCTTTTGTTAGCTGTTACTCTCTGCTTTCCCTCTTCCAGCACAGAATGTTGGGGGAGGGGGACTTTATTAATAAAAGCCCAAGAAAACTGAAAAGTGTTTAGGTGCACATTTTATTGCCAGGTTCCCTCTCTCTCCTCTCTCCTCTCTTTTTGTTGAAAAGCAAGAGGCGAAAGAACTTGGCACCATTTCCATCATGCAGATCCTTCTGGGTTTCTCAAATGCTGTGAGCCCTGGAAAGCCGGCATTCGTGCTTATCTCCACTCTTCATTAAGGCGGCCGTGGCCGTGAGCTCGCGAAGGCAGACTGCTGGTGCAGTGGGTGGGCGTGCTGAATAACACCCGAACCACAGCTGGGGCTGCCCTTGTCAGAGTGCCAGCCTGCCTTACGCAGTCTGTTCTCGCCTGCTACCTGGCCCTCGCCCATCTGCTGCAGAATTCATAAAGTGCTGAAGATCACAAACATCTGAGCCTATTATAGGTAACATACTTCAATTACATTCTGATTGTGGGTTTGGCTTCCCCCAAGGTTGGAGCATAATGGCTCGGGGATCAGATTCTCCCCACAAAAAAGGCACTAATCTCTAGGTGGTTCTCGGTCTTCGGAGTGTACTTAAGAAGAAGCCATTCTCCTGTATGCTACTAGCTTTGTGTCGTTCAGATGCCTGGCAAAGAGGACCCACAGGTGTAAAGAAAAGGTGAGAGAGAGCAGACTTAAAGCCCTCTCTTAGGAGCCTACCGTGTTTGTGGATTGATCTGTTGTTTGTGTCCTCCGTTATGGAACCAGTGATTTGTTAGCTGAAATGACCTTCATTCTCCGGAGGGTTATCTGTCCTGGTGATTGGCTTACATCATTCACAGTGACTGCTTTTCCAAAGACATCAAAGACTGGAAAGCCCATGCATCCTCAGTTTACTGCTCCCCGTCTTGTCCCTCCCAGAGAGTTCTGGACAGCACTCCTGGGGGAGGGCCCCTGAGCTAGGGTAAACCACATGTTGGTCCAGTTAGAAGCCTGGTGAGGTGGACAGCTTAGATGGAAACTGCTTTTGCTTCTGTATTCCACTGAATTCACAAAGAAGCTATTGAGAGATACACACCAATGCCCAGCTGAACCATATCAGGAGCTGAGGCAGAAGGAGAAAATCAGTGCTGTCCTTATTTGAAATGTTGATATTTTGGACACCATGAAAATTTTGCATTAATTTTGATTTTTCAAAAATATTGCATCAAAACCTGAGTATTGTGTCACTCCCTTAAATTTGATACCTGGATTTAGCCCCAGTACACAATCACTGAGGGTGAGGACATTTTTTTTGTATTTATGCAACAACTCCTGCCCCTCATTGGTTGAATGCTGCTCAGGGAAGCCCGTGTGCAGAATAGACAGCAGCTGTCAGCATCAGTTACAGGGTCCATCTTGACAATCACTGTGCCAGAGAAGCATGACTGACACTCCTTTCCAGAACCTACCTGGTTTGAAGGACTGTTCCCTAAAATTATATTCTGAGCCACCCTGTGACTCATGAACATCCCACAGCTCTCTCAGATGTCACGAGCCAGTGCGTTTCTATTTTTCTCTCGAGAAAGTTTAATTTGCATCTTTGTCCCCTGAAACCAGAGTCCTGACTCCTGCAGGTGGAAGGCTGAGGACACTGTGGCTCACCCAGCTTATTTGGGGCCAGTGCGAAAAAAGGGTTTGGGGGGCTTGCAGACGGTTGCTAAGCTTGGAGCACCCCCCAGGCTCTACCTTTACAACTTGTTGAGGAAGACTGGGGAAAATTGGGGGCTCCAAGATCATTCACACCAGGCAGGACTAGGAATAGCAATATTCCTCGATTTGCATGGCACTTTTAGTTCCAAATCGTGTTCACTCCTATTTTTCCCCTCACAAAGTCTTAGAGGTACAGACGAGCCAAGTTATAGGATTCCCATTTCATAGATGAGTACACTGAGGCTTCAAGAGATCAGTGGCCCATTCACAGCTTAGTGAAACCAATAGGCCTCCCTCTGGCTCAGACGGTAAGGAATCTGCCTGCAATGCAGGAGACCTGGGTTCGATTCCTGGGTCTGGAAGAGCCCCTGGAGGAGGGCATGGCAACCCACTCCAGTATTGTTGCCTTGAGAATCCCCATGGACAGAGGAGCCTGGCGGGCTACAGTCCATGGGGTTGCAAAGTGTCGGACATGACTGAGCCACTAAGCACAGGACAGCACAGATTCAAACAAACAGAGGCCCAGAACAACTGGGCCGATCTTAAAGCAGAGTATTTTCCTTTTCTTAAGTTAATGCAAACTTTGGTTTACTGGTTAATTTCCATGAATTCTGTAAGAAGTAACAAGGGATTGTTAATGCTTCTCAAAAACAAAGACCTTGTCTTTGTCACCTCCACCTTCACATGTCAGCTCCTGCATTGTTCCTAGCAGGTGCTCCGTCTATGTTTATTGAATTGGATCAATACTGAGGAAGGAGAAGCTCAGAAAATTCCCAGCACTAGGAGATGTTGGGACATTTAGAGGCAAAACTAGAGTAGTAAGAACAGTTGCAACCATTCATTTATTGAACATATACTATGCCATATTCTTGATATACTCATCATCTGTTCAGCAGCCAAGGAAATAAATGTTATTCTCCCAGTTTTGCAGACTTGAAGGTGAGGTTCAGAAAGATGAAAGATCTCACCCAGTAGCAGGTCTGGGATGGAAACGCAAGTCTACAGGACTCCCAACCATGTTCCTAAACCATACGTGCTCTGTCAACTCAGAGGCTACACTGTCATATTGCAGTTCAATGTAACAAGCTTGACAGATTGCTCTAGTCTTACTTAAGGAGTTTCCTTCCCCTCCTGCTCTCCAGGGTCATTTCACATGTTTGCATACAAAATCTAGTGCAAGAACACAGGCAGAAAAGTCTCAGAAGTTCTGGAGTTAGTGCATTTTGGTTGGAGGCATTTGGGGAATGTTTGGAGGAAGGCTGTCTAAGAGAGCATGAAATGTGAGTGACTAGGAGAAAGAAAAGAGGGTACAAGAGTCTCTCAGTGGGGAGGGGGGTTATGAGTTAGATTCCCATTGGATCAGTAGACATTACAATTCTTTTTAGCTCATTCGGAAGATTCATCTTTAAATGAAAAATTGCTTGGGACTGAAGCACATAAGTTAATGGGATGTCATGGGAAGGTGAGCCGAGCTGACCTAGGGGTCTTGAGGCAGAGGCTGGGGATGCTGGTGAGGGGATCCTAGCATTGACATGAGGAGGACTGGACTATCACACCTTTCCGACTGTGTATCTCTGAATCTCCCACCCTGACTGAGTTTGGAGCAGCCTCAACACTTTGCTCTCCTGCCTTATCAAACATTAGTCAGTCCCCACCTCACCCCATCTTAATTATTTGCAATGATCCATGATAGACACACAAACAACTCTGCAGCTTCAAATCCCCCCATTGGGCAAATATGAAATTATTCACATTTTTCTTGCAGATTTTTCATGAAGCGAGCTGGTGATGAAATGACTCTCAATGCCTTCACCATTTTACGCTGGGGATCCTGCCCTTCCCCTTAATGTGTGTGTATCTTCATGCCTCAGCTACATTGAGCATTCTCCTGGCCTGTTTATGTTTATTTTGGAAGCAAAATGTGTTTACAAAATCAGTTTAAAAGTGTTAATGATCAGTTTCCAGAATACTAATGTGAATCCAAATTACTTTCACATGAATCAAGACAAATTAAAAAATGCTATTTGATCATAAACTGTTTTAAATTTGTGTTACAAGTAGCGCAACAAATCTGAATATATCCCTTCTTTTAAAGAGCAGTTTAAAATAACCAATTTGTTGGCATAAAGAAGTTCAGGGCAAAAACATGCCTTCCTAGGAGGAAAGAAGTCAAATTTTGAGCATTTACCTGGGGGACGGTATTGGGGGACGTGCACCCCAACTACCCAGAGGAAAATTATTGTTTGTAATTGTCAGAAATAGGATTGATCTATAAAACTTACATGATTTTCATCTGTCTTGTTTGCTATTATTTCTCCTGTGTCACAGTGGTAAAGAATCCGCCAGTGTAGGAGACACAGGAGACGTGAGTTTGATCCCTGGAGGAGGAAATGGCAACGCACTCCAGTATTGTTGCCAGGAAAGGCCCATGGACAGAGGAGCCTGGAGGGAGCCTGGAAGAGCCCCAGATAATGCATGGGGTCCCAGAGTCTGACATGACTGAGCACAGCACACACACACGCTCCTGGGTCTAGGACAGGACTTGGCACATTGTAGCACTCAACAGTATTTCTGGTGTAAATGTGTGAATAAAATCAGCTGTTAAATTATAAGATTTAATCCAGGATTTTTTTCTTCTCTGACTCAATATAAGCTTTATGAAGTTTATGGCAAAATAGAATAAACAATTGAGAGCCATGTCATGGAGAAACTACCAATTCCATATTCAGATAATATGTCCCCTTCTGGCGCCCCTCTGCCCCGTGCAGCTTACCCAGTAGAATGGCTACTGGCATTTCAGATAGTCTGAGACACAGGGACTGTGTAACTTTGCAGAGTCACAACTGCTGTCCATCTGAATTTACCCAGTGGTTTTTTCACTACCCATAACAGAGATGGAGACCTGTGAGGTCCCCTGGAGCCACTTCTGGGCTGTTAGAAGGCAACTTTTCCAGACTCAGATGATTTATGACTGTTCCCAGGGTTTCCTGAAGATTTGGTGAGAAGAAGACATGAAGGAGGGTTTGGATAAAGCAAGACTGGGCTGCCTTTTGGAGAGACTTCCACCCCCTGCCCAAGTATTTCCAGCTTGCTTTGATGTGCATACTGACTGGATTGCAAAGTAAGATTTTGTTTGCTGAAAGTCTTCAGGTGCACTTTAATAAAAAGGAGAGGGAGAGTTCAAGACATTTATCAGCACAGTCAAAGGAGCTGGTAAAGGGTGAGGGGAGGGATCCAGATAGAGCTCCCCAAGGAACTGCCTGCCTGCCGCTGAGTCAATTATGCATATATTATGTGCACATCTCATGCCTCTGTAGAAACAGTACAGCTTAGGATGCTCTAACCATTTTGCAAAAACTCTCTACCTTGGAATACGTTTGTATCACAGACTTGTTTCTGGTTCAGAGGGCCATGTAGAAGTGGTGGGAATTTGACTTCCATGTTGCCCAGTGTTCTCAATGAGCTTCTTTCAGGACTACCAAGGGCTCTCTGGCTCTTGGTCCCCAGAGCAGAATCAGACAAGTCCATTCATAAGTAACTTCAAGAGCGCGTGAATCTGTGCCTTAAAGGGACAAACAGTAGCTTCGGAGAGAGAAGGAAGCCAAGGGATTTGCCAGCTGGGAGGAAATGGTGACTGAGAAGCCTGGGGGATGAGGAGCTCTTCCCGAAAGCCTGGAAACTAATCCGCGCTCCCCACCCTCAACTCATCACCTAGACCCAGGCAAGAAAGACCTAGCTGGATGCAGGAGTGACCCAGCTGTCCCTCCGCAATGCTCTAAGGCCAGCGCAACGTGACGGAAACAGCTTTGAACATATGCTCTCTCGGTTTACTGCCCAGCTCCGTATGGGCTCTGTGACCCTGAGGTTCTCCGGTCATCCTTCCGAGCTGTGGTTTTCTTCACCTGTAAAAATGTGGTAAAGATACTTACCTCCTCTGAGGTATTCCAAAAGTTGAAGTTAAGGTCTGAAAAGTTTTTGATATGTAAAGAAAAGTGAAAGTGAAAGTTGCTCAGTCATGTCCAACTCTTTGCAACCCCGTGGACTATCCAGCCCATGGAACTTTCCAGGCTAGAATACTAGAGTGCATAGCCATTCCCTTCTCCAGGGGATCTTCCCAATCCAGGGATCGAACCCAGGTTTCCCGCATTGCAGGTGGATTCTTTAACAGCTGAGCCACCGGAGAAGCCAAAGAATACTGGAGTGGATAGCCTATCCCTTCTCCAGTGGGTCTTCCCGACCCAGGAATTGAACTGGGGTCTCCTGCATTGCAGGAGTATTCTGTACCAGCTGAGCTACAGGGAATCCCTTTTGACACATAGTGGCTACTCAAAAAAATCATAGCTATTACCATTCTATTCTACTGTCTCCCCCCTCTTTTGAAAAGACTTATTTCTAGTGGAGCCTACTTTTAATGGGGAGACATTTTGGTTTCTAAGTGAAATCTAAACTGTTAGTTATATGGGATATGTGCTTTAAGAAAAAAAATGCAGGGAAGAGGGATCAAGAGTGTTGGCAGGAGAGAACTGAAGGGAAGCCCCATTTGTAAGAATGAGAATGAGTTTCATTCTCCAATTCCCTCTTCCTACTTCACCAAAAAGAGCTTTACTTCCAAATAAGTAGAAACAAGAAAGGGAAGCAGAGTCTGGAAGATATTCATTCACAAACGCTGCCCTACGGTGACAGTTGGGGTGTGGTCTTGAGTTTAGTCCTCGTGTGTCATTTGCAAAGAGCAATCTTGATTGAGTCACTTTTGACTTTCTTTACCTGTAAATTGGAAATGATTTCTGCCTCGTGTACATGAGCTTTCTTGTCTGCTGAACTCTCAGAATAATAAGCAAGGGTGATTGCCATACACCAATACGATCCGGCCATAGGTATATATGTGTCCCCTCCATTACAATATTGTAAAGTAATTATCCTCCAATTAAAATGAATAAATTAAAAGAAAAAAGTAAGCAAGGGTCAGGGTGTGGCCATGGAAAGCTGTTATCTCAAGAGGTGAAACTATAGAAAATATAAAGGAAACATTTCACTCCTGCTTATTCCCACACATACTCTCTTTCTCTCTAAAGTTGTCAGGAGGGACTTCCCTGGTGGTCCAGTGGCTAAGATTCCACGTTCCCAATGCAGGGGCCCCAGGTTTGATCCCTAGTCAGAGAACTAGGTCTCACATGTTGCAACTAAGACCCAGCACAGGCAAATAAATAAGTAAAAATAAAGTTGTCAAGAAGCTGTAGGTATTTTTCTCAGAAATGAAAGTCACCCTAAGGCAAAGGGAATATACTTGCATTGAGATGGTCCAGTAGGAGCCCCTCCATCAGGAATGGCTGACTCACCAAATCCCCTAATGGTACTGCCTTGGATTTAATCATGTCTAAACTCTGAGGGTCCATTGACTGGTTACAAGTTGCTGACAAGTGAATGCTCGGTTCTCAGCTGTATATATTTACTGTACCATATAAATAATAAACACTAATAACTCACTTCATCCCTCACAGTTTCTCCATCCATTTCCTGGCCATTTCTGGACCTTTCATCACATACCAGATTGTCTGGCTGACTTTTATTGCTGGCTGCCCATGCAGGGCAAGAAATCATTGTTGTCTCATAAATAGCTAGCATCGTGTTTTTTTCTCTCTCTCTCATTGAAAAGTTACTGCAATTCAACTTAAATTTCCAACAACCAGAGAGTGTTTAAATAAATCATCCTCCATCCATTTGATGAAATTACACAACCATTAAGAATCATGATTTTGAAAGCTATTCAACAATGGGGGGGAGGGAAGCATATATCACGGTAGGTGAAAAAAGCAATGCAGAAAATCATATATCCAGCCTGATCCAATTGTGCCCATGCATTTCTATGTAGTTATGAGTGCATTAAAGAGATGGAAAGAAAATGCTTGAAATGTTATTTTTGAGTGGGATGGTTCTGGTGATTTTTATTTCTTGCATTTAAAATTTTTTCACAGGGCACTTTTAGAATCTGAAAATAAAGGGTCGTTTCTTTATGTAAAATTTTATTTTTAAATGACATTTTAATGAATTTATTTTAAACTCATTTAAATTCATTTATTCTTTGTTTAAATTTTTAAGTTATTATATGAATACACATAATAATAAAAATACTAACATGGATGTCTGTTTGACAGACAGTTGCCAAATGGGGGTGAAATCTGAGGGATGGGTACTTGGCAGCTTCCATGAAATCAGGGTGATATGGCTGACTCTTGTTTAGAAGCTCCTATTCAAGGTCTTTGTTTGGTTTTCACCCCCCTCCCCAAATATGAAAAATTCTATTCACATACATACACAACCTTACATATACAGACATATGAAGTGTATTTTCTGTGCTCAGATTTACATCCACCTAAGACATTACCCAGTGAAAGCTCCATCAGTCACAGAAACTATTGCTGGGGAGGAGGGGAAATTTTATTTAGCTAATTTTTAAACAAATCTCAAACATTCCCCACATCTCCTGAAGCCTCAAGGGAGAATAATCAAGTCAAGCCCCATTGACTAGAAGAATAGTGAAGTGTGGAAAATGATTTCTCAGCGCTCCATGAGACCACAGCTCCATTTAAATAACATGTTCATTATTCAGATGCTCAGGCTTCTTACGGAGGCTGCTGTCCTGCCCCAGGGTTGCGCCAGCTTCTGGGACTCTGCAGCATCCTGGGCTAGCCTCTCACTTGTCCACATCACTGTGCAGTCACAGGCACCACTGCTTGTCACAGCAAAGAGAGGTTTTAAGTAGCTAACTATTGTTTTCATTTTACAGATGAGAAGACTGAGTCTCTGATGAATGGTGTCCCTTTTTAGGATCACACAGCCAGCCAGGTATTCTCACTCCAAGACCATTGCCATTTCTAATTTCTGAAAATATTTCATATGCCAAAACTTTCCTCCACCAGTTCATTGTTAGAAGATGTGATTCTGACCAGCTAGACTATATGTTAAGATGGATCTTTAAAAACAGGCTGCAAATAAACAAAGACAATAAGAACAAGACCAGCAGACAAATTGCTGGGGGACATTAAATAAAATATACAAACAGACAGCATTTTCTGATTTGGGCAACTTATTTTGAGTAACTTCTTGTACAATCAATGTGGGACTATGTTTAGTGGTAGAGTAAGAAAGAAAACATCAGAAATGAACAGAAAGCTAATTTTTTATTGAGTGCCACTATATGCTATGCCCTATTCTAAGCACTCTACATGTTTCAACTCATTTCACCCTTACAATAATCCTATGATTCAGGCAGTATTATTATCCTCATTTTACAGATGAAAAATCTGAATAACAAGGTCACATAGTCAAACCTGAGAAGATGGAAAAGGACCTTTGAGCTGTCTAAACGGGAAACGGGAAAGGCAGACAGAGCTGAGTTTAAACCTCAGTTCAGCCACTTGCTAGCTCTGTGACCTTGGACAATAAACTTAACCTCTCTGAGCTTCAGAACTCTCATTTGTTGTAGAGGGATCGTAAAATCTGGCTCATGCACTTGCTGTAAGGGTTTGATGGGATAATGCAGGTAGAACTCTTGTAGCACCTGGGCGCTTAGTAGATACTCAGTGAATTGCAGTTTGTGTTGGTCTCTTTTTCCACCGCTTCCTCTTCACCTCTTATTCTGCTTTGATTCTGCTGACGGTTTCCCACAGGGAAGCAGGCTCATTCATTTCTTCAATGAACATCTTAGTGACAGGCGCTCTTCTGGATGCCAGGGACAGACTAAGCATAGGACCAGCACAGACCCTCCTAGACACTCACAGCTCCCCAAGGCAACCACCAGCGGGAGGCCCCCAGGGGCTGGCGCCTTTGCATGGGGTGCATCCGCTTCTCTCTTCCCTTTACCTGTCTACTTTCCAACAGCATTTGAGCTTATGACCCTCATCTAAGGTGACATCAATCAAAAACTTTCAATGACTATGGACACTATTGGGTTTACCTTTGGTTGGGCTTTAGCTGCAAAGCTCAGAACCACCAAAGCTTATATTCATCCTTTGCTGAGGATGCTGGAGCCCAAAAAACAAACACAAGGCTCTCTCAAAAGACTAATAAATTAATTGGCTGTAATTAACTATTTTATTAATTTATTCATAAGTCACCTGTCTAACATTTATCCAACTGCGGTAGAAGGGGACTTACCATTTAATCAGAGGTTAGCAAACAGGGTTCATCTGATGAGTTGATTCTGATCAGAAGGCTGCAGCTGTCTGTGTTGAGAAGGATTCTGAGGTGAAGACTAGGCTCAGTAAAGCCACAGTGGATTCATGATGTCTGCCATAGACAAAGAAAGGAAAAGTGGTGGCTTCTTCCTTGCTTCCCTAAAGAGGAGAGTGAAAAAGTTGGCTTAAAGCTCAACATTCAGAAAACGAAGATCATGGCATCCAGTCCCATCACTCCATGAGAAATAGATGGGGAAACAGTGGAAACGGTGTCAGATTTTGTTTTTTTGGGCTCCAAAATCACTGCAGATGGTGACTGCAGCCATGAAATTAAAAGACACTTACTCCTTGGAAGAAAAGTTATGACCAACCTAGAGAGCATATTCAAAAGCAGAGACATTACTTTGCCGACTAAGGTCCGTCCAGTCAAGGCTATGGTTTTTCCTGTGGTCATGTATGGATGTGAGAGTTGGACTGTGAAGAAGGCTGAGCGCCTAAGAATTGATGCTTTTGAACTGTGGTGTTGGAGAAGACTCTTGAGTGCCCCTTGGACTGCAAGGAGATCCAACCAGTCCATTCTGAAGGAGATCAGCCCTGGGATTTCTTTGGAAGGAAAAAAGCTGAAACTCCAGTACTTTGGCCACCTCATGTGAAGAGTTGACTCATTGAAAAAGACTCTGATGCTGGGAGGGATTGGGGGCAGGAGGAAAAGGGGATGACAGAGGATGAGATGGCTGGATGGCATCACGGACTCGATGAACGTGAGTCTGAGTGAACTCCGGGAGCTGGCGATAGACAGGGAGGCCTGGCGTGCTGCAGTTCATGAGGTCACAAAGAGTCGGACACGACTGAGCGATTGAACTGAACTAAACTGAATAGTACAAACATCACCTCTTTCAAATGAGTCAACTGATTTGCACAAGGTTACACAACTAGTTGGCATTTAGAGCAAGATCTAGACATAAGGTCTCCTAGTTACAGCTGCTGCTGCTGCTGCTAAGTCACTTCAGTCGTGTTAGACTCTGTGCGACCCCATAGACGGCAGCCCACCAGGCTCCCCCGTCCCTGGGATTCTCCAGGCAAGAACACTGGAGTGGGTTGCCATTTCCTTCTCCAATGCATGAAAGTGAAAGTGAAGTCGCTCAGTCGTGTCCGACTTTTAGCGACCCCATGGACTGCAGCCCCCCAGGCTCCTCCGTCAGGGAACCCATTCTCTGCCTCACAGATACCACCTTCATTCTCTTCCTTTGTGCTGGCAGAGCAGGAAGCCTGGTTCCCAATGCAACCAGACTCCATGCCTTGTAGGGTAGCAACACCATCCATGCAGAAAGTGCCAAAGTAACACAGGTAGTTCTTCAGTTATCTAAGGCTGTGTAACAGAGAACTCCAGACACAATGGCTTAAAATCAGAAATTATTATCATGATTCCATGAGCTAACTGGACTCAGCCTGATGGTTCTCCTGCTGGTCTGGCTTGGGGATTGCTCATGAAGTTGCCATCAGGTGGCAAGTGGAGCTGGAGTTCTGTGGAGACTCGGCTGGGCTGGACTGGCTTTCTCACTCACACATCTGGCATCTGGCACCTCGTTGACCTTCTTGTGGGTTTTTTCCATGAGAAGAAATCCTCCAGGGCCTCTCCAGGTGGACCCTCTCCAGCAGGGTAACTGGACTTCTTACATGGTAAGAACACACAAGTGGAAGCTGCCAAGCTTTCTTAAAGCCAGAAATTAGCACGGTGCCATTCCCGTCACATCTTACGATAGAAGTGAGTCACAGGTCCAATTCAGGTTCCAGGGAGGGGTGAGAGGGACGCACAAGGGTACAAACAGCTAGTCCCCTGGTCACAGGGGCGAGCTTGGGAGACAAGGTACCAGCGGAATGAAAACAACAGAAACCCCGCCTGGATCTCGGCTGCTCTATCAGGGAGCAGGCCACCCAACACAGTCCCTTCAGGATGCTGACTTCCGTCTCCGGAGCCTGATCCAGGGGCAACAAAGTTCAAGCGTGGGCAATGCCTGTTTCCTTCCTCTGCCTTTTCTCCCCCTCTCCTCCCACACTTCTCTGGGACGTTATTTCTTCTTTGCCTTGTGCTGGAATTTGAAGGATGGAAAGTCTAACTGGCAATCAGATAGTGATGGGACAATCAGACAGTGGCATTGGACCCAGCTCTTCATTATGTTGAAAATCATTGTGACAATCGAAGGGAAACTGTGTGGGATTGTTTGTAATTGACGGAAAATTCCTTTTGCCAAGAGTGGCAGGCCCTTCCATCTGCACAGAATGGTATACTTGCTCCTGATCCCCTTCCTTGCCAGAGCTCATCAGGTCTCTAAGTTTTTTCTTCTCCGTAAGAAATATTCAAATTGAAAAAAAAAAAAGTGATAATGAATAGTATTGGAAAGAGATTCGATTATAATTACAAATTCTTCAAAATCAATTTTCCTGATCTTCCAGGATAGTGAGACTTAAAAAAAAAAAAAGTTAACTAAACTAAGCAAATCAAAGCAGTAAAAAGGAATAGCTTCAAGACATTTAGAAAACACTTTTACTCCATTCATAGATTTGAACCTAAGCAAATCCACTATTTCTAGCACAAGGAATACTTAAATCCCTTGTGCTCATCCTATGTTTGAAATATTCACAGGTGTATTGTTATCAGAAGTGTGCTGGGCCTCTGTGACTTTAATAAAGAGAAAGGTGTTTGGATTCTAAGATACTGAGTCTTCTGTTTTTACCATGTATTTTTCAAACTTGAGCAGGTCAATGAGAGAAACGTACTGCCCTCTATTGGACAGAGTCAGCAAAGTCGTCCCAGAACCTTTAGGAGAAAGCCACCTTTGCGGGGGGTGGTCTTTTAACTGAGGCAACACAGGGCTCCCATTTAGCGTAGCCCAGGTAAAGCAGAAGTAAAAACGTCAGACACGTCTACAAAATAAGATTTGCATTTCTATGCTATATCTGGCTATGGGTTTTCAGTTTTAACAAAGAGGAAAATGTCAAAATTTGTAAAATACAGGTTTTGGGGGAAGACAAGAGTCAATAAATTTGTTAAATTGGAGAAGCCTTGGAGGAGGGCATGGCAACCCACTCCAGTATTCTTGCCTGGAGAATCCCATGGACAGAGGAGCCTGGTGGGCTACAGCCCATGGGATCGCAGAGTCAGACATGGCTGAAGCGAGTGAGCAGCAGCAAGTTGGAGAACTGAGAATAGAACTATTTTATTCCTAAGCTCACTCAACACAGAAGTGACTCAGCCTGTGTCACTGAGATGCTGTGTCCTGTGACGATATTATTACTTTGCTGAATTTTAGTGAATCAGTCAAACTTCTATGCTTTCCTTCAGCAATATGATAATTCCCTATACTGAAGTGATGCTCTCTTCTACAAATATCAGTGACTGTTATTGTTTTCTACTGCCCAGGTCACCCAAAGAAAAGCAAACCTGGGCTTTGCCTCTTCTGGAGGAACAATCAGCTCGAGAACTTCTGAGACTGCAACTCAAGGGAAGAGGAGAGGCTATTTTTGCTTACTCACAGGCAGCCAGAGCTGTTCAGAGCAATACAGATTTGGCTATGTTCTACTTTTTCTTCCTTTCAAAATTAGAGCACCATTTCCCCAAATACTTGTTACCATTTAGGTCTTGCTTTAAAAATATTTTTAGAGGAATGGAATTAGATAAAAGAGGGTGAGTGAGGGAAAGGATTACAGAAGAGAAAATTTTCAGTGTGTGAAGGATCTTGACATTTCATAAAGTTGAGAATTGAGAAAAAAAAGGTAATTCATCATTTGACTCAGTATATTCCAATTCTAAGAATTTACCCACAGAAAAACTCACAGAAATAACCAAACTTAGCTACAGAGAGTCCACTGAAGCATTGCTATGATGAAAGCAAAGGAGAAACAACCAAAATATCTTGAATGGGGAGCTGGTAAATGACATGGAATTTACACAGTGGAATATTATGCAGACACTAAAACAGCAAGGAAGTTCTCTCTAGGCTGATGTGAAAATATTTTCATGATAGGATAAGTTATATTAACTTTGTGAACAGAACAGAAGTACTGTCTGTTTCTTATTTTTGTAAGTAAAATTATATTGTTATTATAGTTTATTGCTTAAAAATAAACCTGAAAGAATAGACACCAATCTGTTAACAAAGAAAGTCTCCAGGGGTTGGGATTATAAATGGTTGTTACTTCTTAATCAACCCATATGCTTGGGCATTTTTTTACCATTGACATATGGCTAACTTTTGTTATCTGAAAATAGTTAATTTTAAAAAACTTGGATAGGTAGATTTTCCTATTGGCAGAAGACTGTCAGAAGCTACCCATTCATATGTAGGAAGCACTTCCTGTTAGTGTTCTAATGATGGAGTTAAATTGCTCAAGCAAATCACAAACAGAAAAGTCAGATGAAATACAAGATGTAAATACTTGGTGTCAACATATAACAGATGCTCAATAAATGTTTGCTGAATACTGGAATAAATGAATGAATGCAGAACTGTTTTCTATTGTGCACTTTTTATTTGCTACCTGTTTTTTTTTAATTATCTATAATCAGACGTGTTCCTTGTGAATAATATCTCCAACAGATTTCTCTGTTTACAGAATTCCCTTATTTTTCTCTTATACATCTTCAGAAACTAAAATGCTCACGTGGGGGGAGGGGAATGGGCCATAAAAAAAACAAGGTTTTGACATGAGGGAAAAGGGATTTTCACAAACCACCAAAGTGCTACTTCTCTTGGAAGAAGTGCACCCTGGATTTTTTCCAGCTGAATTCTGCAACAAAACCCAAGGAAAATGAACATTAATCTTTTATGAACTAAGCCCCCGAAAGAACAGGCTTTGAGCTCAGCCCTAATTAGGTTGCTTCTCAATACAGAGAATCCTTAACGAATAAGGACACATAACAACACCGGCAAGCTCTCTGCTGGGACTGGCTCAGAAATGAAGGGGCCGCCCAGGCCACTCTCATCTGTTCTCGTGCATTGGGGATACCCGAATTTACCTGGAAAATGCACGGTCATCTTGGATAGGAAGCAAATGGAATTTCCTCTAACTGAAATTCTTGGCCACCTGGCTACCTCCTGGCCATCTGGGGGTCTGTGGATACATGAGAAGAGAAAGGGCAAGAAGCAGGGCTTGTAGTGTGAGTTTAGCAAGTCAAGAAGGTTTCTTTGCACCCAGCAGAGCAGCCCATGTTGGCTGTGCTCAGAAACGAGATAACCTACAGATGTGTTATGTACTTGGTTGGGAGGCAGAGCCCAATGGAGTCTTAGAAACCTGGGTTCAAATCTCAGTGCGGCCACTTTCTCCTCCTGAGGCCTAGAACAGGTAACCTCACCCCCTGAGCCATTGTTTCCTCATCTGTAAAATGGGAATCAAAGTACAGAATGGTTGGGAGGATTAAATGAAATGAACTAATCAGCTCTCAGCTTGTTAGTTGCTAAAACAGACCTTATTGTTCCAACCACAGCCTCCCCCACTCCATTCTATTCTACAGCTTTCCCATTCTCTCGAAAAACCACAGTGTAAGGTAAATGTAAAGATCCCCACATTACAGTCAAGGAACCTGGGAGTCGGCAAGGTGAGGTCTTTGGTGCAAAGTGAGAGAACAAGGGAACGGCAAGGCTAAGATTTCTGCTCGAGTCTTCCCAGGTGGCGCTGATGATAAAGAACCCGCCTGCCAGGGCAGGAGACTTAAGAGATGTGGCTTTGATCCCTGGGTCGGGAAGATCCCCCGGAGGAGGGCACCGCGACCCACCCAGTATTCTTGCCTGCAGAATCCCATGGACAAGGGAGGTTGGTGGACTACAGTTCATGGGGTCTCCTAGAGTCGGACGCCACTGAAGCGACTTAGCACTCACGCACTGCCTATTCCAAATCACAGGCTGAACGAAAAAATGTGACTCAGGCTGTCAAAGACAAAGGAATTACTGACGTTTGACATCTCAGAGAGCTCTGGATCCTAGGACCCCATGCATGCTCCAAGGTCACCGGAGAGAGGCCTCAGGATGGGCTGAGACTGAGTGGTTTGAATGGAGGGGTCAGGATTCCCCATCCCATGAAGCAATAGTTATGGTTCCAATATCCTCCCCAGTCTTCCTTAGGAGCCGTCACCTCTCCACCCACCCTGCCAGACCTTAGCTTCCCCCACAGTGGACATGGGCTTCCTCATCAATCCCCTGATGGCATTTATTTGGCTTATAGTAAATAATAAACCCCTTGCTGCCAACATTGCTGTCCCATATTCGTCCAGCATCTCTCTGCTGCCCAAGAATGCCTGATCTGATTACCATAATTAACTGGTACCTTGCTAGAAAGCTGAGCCAAAATCAGAACTCTTGGGTGAAGAAGATTTGCCAAGGGTTACAATGCATTAGAATTGGAGTGGATAGAACTTGGCACTTGAAACCTCTTCCCTCCACTTAGTACTTACTCTAGAAATTCATTAACTCTAAGAGTGTAGTCACATTTCTGGAAGAAGCTGGGGACTGGGAATCCATTTGGATTTTTACAATCTTGTTCTTTCAACTGCCAGCCCCATAGTGTTTTCCCCTCCTCTTCTTATTGTCAAAATTTGTTACATTGTGTACTGTGCTTGCTAAGTTGCTTCAGTTGTGTCTGACTCTTTGGGATGCTATGGGCTGTAGCCCACAAGGCTCCTCTGTCCATGGGATTCTTCAGGCTAGAATCCTGGAGTGGGTTGCCATACCTTCAACCAGGGGATCTTCCTGACCCAAGGATCAAACCTGCATCTCCTGTGGCTCCTGAATTGCAGGTAGATTCTTAACTTCTAAGCCACCAAGGAAAGCCCACATTATGTAATACTATGACTACTTATTGTAAGGTATTTTTCATTATATTTCTGTTAGCTAATGTTTGTTGTGCATCTACTGTGTTCAACACTGTTCTAAATATTTTACACCTTTTATATCTTATCTAAGCCTCACAAACAATTTGGAAAAGGGTAATAATATACTTACCTCTATTTTGTGGATGCGGACAGTGAGCTCAAAGCATTAACCATTTTGGGTGTCCCTTGTATGAGAGCCTCTGGCCTGAGCACATTGGTGATCTAGAAGGCGAGAGATGACATGCAGCCAAGAGAATCAATGTGAGAAGGTGAGAACCGAACTGGTTGGAGAAGAACAGGAGGGAATATGGGAGAAAAGGTTTCAAGGCAGAGGGCAGAGCATGAAGGACAGCTCAGAGACAGGAAAGTACACGCAGCAGTGAGTACTACGGTGAATGGCATATAGAAGTTCCGTGAACTGCTTGCTAAATTGCTAGCTTGACCTTGGCAAATGGGTCTTGCTCAGATGACAACATGCAATCTAGAAGCAGCTGCATGAGGGGAAGAAAGGGGCAAAAGCCTCTGCTGTATGTGCCAGCCACTCATCTGATTTCGCAAACAATCCACTGAAGGAGCTTTCATGTCTCCACTTTACAGGCAAGAAAACAGAGTCTCAGAGAAGTGGCTTGTCTAAGAAAGGTCAAAAGGCTAGAAAGCAGTAGAATGTGTGTTCAGACCCAGCTCTGCCTGACTCTATGGCCCTTGATTCATCCTCCATGCCAGAATGAAGGAGGGCCTGCCTCTCACTGCTGTCTTTTAGGAGCTCCTTTCTGGGCGGGCATGGAGTCTGGCACAGATCAGCCTCGATTGGTGACACAGTCTCCTTTAAGAAGCGAAGGATTTCCACCCTCTTGGCATTTTTTGCACGAGATGTAGCAGTGTCAAGGCTCTGGGCACCCCCTCATCCTGAGGGAGAAGGCTACAAGATGCCTTTGGGCAGGAGAGGGAGCACCCAGCTTGGAAGCACAGCTGAAATCAGCAGAGGAAGCTGTGTGATGGCAAGCAAAGCCCCAGATGGGGCCTCCAATGAGATCACCCCCAGCCTCCCTGGCTGCCAAGGCAACAGCTGCTCCCAACATATTGGCCGGCGAATATTTCAGATCCACACCCCCAAATCCAGATGTGTTTATGTCATGAACTCTATACACTCTGCTAGAAATTACTGAGGTCTAAAAAAGGAAATTAAGTACTCATTCAGGCACACACGGACCAGTGACCTGAAATATTCTGTGCATGGCCAAGGTTTGGGGTACTCACACTTGGGACCCTGAATACCAGCTTCCACCCATCTATTGTCCCACATTACCCTCACCAGAGGTCATAAGTAGAGTGATTGATGTTTGCTTTCAACTGAGTGCCAATGAAAACGTTATGAACGGGGAAACTGGCCTTTGCACAACGGCCAGACCCTGCTTTGTTTTTAATTATTAGCAGCTTGGTTGGAACATCAGTGCAGCCCTACACTTCCAACAACAGAGAAATCACAGATCAAGTCAACTTAAGGAGCACTGCCTTTCAGCCCTAGCTACAAATACGTGTCACTTGAGGAGCTTTGAAAACACCAGTGATTCAGCACCAGTGGGAAAGTTTGGACATGGGGTCCCAGAATCTGTTTTTTATTCCAAGTTTCCCAGTTGATTTCATGCCACAGCTAATGCTGAGAACCTCTACTGTGGAATATACCCCCCTGGATGGCTACAAGGCAATCAAAAACAGGGTGGGGAGATGGCAGTGGGAAGGTGTAGCCGTCAAAGGCTTTACCTTTACCTCAGACAGTAGCAGGTAACTCTCAACTTTTTCACGGACTAACATGTCACTGGATCATCTGTATGAGCCTGTCTCTGCATCTTTCAGTGGGGATAATGATATTAATACTTGATTGAGCTTGTGTGCATGCATGCTCAGTCTTGTCTTTTTGTGATCCCATAGACTGTAGCCCACCAGGCTTCTCTCTCCATGGGATTCTCCAGGCAAAAATACTGGAGTGGGTTACCATTTCCTCCTCCAGGGATCTCCCATCCCAGGGATCGAACTCACCATCTCCTGTGTCTCCTGCATTGCAGGCAGATTCTTAATCATTAGTGCCACCTGAGAAGCCTCTGAGTGGGCTTAAGAATGATTAAATATGAAAATATTGGTGTAAAGTGCTCTGGACAGCACCTGACACCATGTAGGGATTCAACCAATGATAACCATTACTGTGGGGCTTCCCAGGTGATGCTAGTGGTAGAGAACTCATCTGCCAATGCAGGAGACATGAGAGTCGTGGGTTTGATCTCTGGGTCAGGAAGAGCCCCTGGAGGAGGGCATGGCCACCCAGTCCAGTATTCTTGCATGCAGAATCCCATGGACTGAGGAGCCTGATGAGCTACGGTCCACAGGGTCGCAAAGAGTTGGACATGTCTGAAGGGACTTCACACGCATGCAACAATTACTGTTACTGCCTCTAGAGGAGATTGTCTGAAAAACACTGTCCTAGAGAAGCACAGAGTCGGACACGACTGAAGCGACTTAGCAGCAGCAGCAGCAGAGAAAAACACTCCATGGGAGGGTGGTCACATTTCTGAAAACACAGAAGGAAGAGCTGAAACAGAAATTAATCACCACAAGCTCACCCTGAACTTTCTGCTCACCTTAAGCAATGTCTCAAACACTAACTTATGAAAGTTGTGAGTGGCAGGACCTTGAAGCTGTCTCCATGCCTTTCTTAGCATCCTGAGAGAAGCTGAAATCCCATAAGTTCTCTAAAAAGTCACTTCTGGCAACACTCACCACTCCCTAATTGACCATGCTAAATATTATCCCTGATGCCCCCAAAATGAGCTCTTATCTGATTGCAGCTTGGTAAATATTATGAAAGTTGTGGTTTTATTACCACAAAAATATCAATGCTAACTTTCTCATTTATGTAAGAAGTAGCCAGAAAATCTCAGTGGTGAGAGCTCGAAAGCAATTACATCCTTATTATTTAGAAGTTTGGCCAGATGTCAAGGGAGTTTATAGCCAAACCACTACTTTGGTGGTGTTTTGTCCCCCAGAGTAATCCAAAAATTAATGTACCAGAAAGAAATAATATGTTTTTCGTAGTATGCTGTGAAAGCCGAGGCTTTGCTCTTAGAAGGACTACCATGAAAATTCCTTTATCAATATGGAGGAATAGTGTACTGGGAAGTACTTTTTGACTTAGGGTAATATCTTTGGTCAATGACATTTCTGAAATGGCAGGAAGCTCAGAAAAGAATTGGAAAGATACTCTATGTCCCTGTATGCTGCTGCTGCTAAGTCGCTTCAGTCGTGTCCGACCCTGTGCGACCCCATAGACGGCAGCCCACCAGGCTCCCCCATCCCTGGGATTTTCCGGGCAAGAGTACTGAAGTGGGTTGCCATTGCCTTCTCCAATGTCCCTGTATGGGTGTGTATATTTAAAGAGAGAGAGACAATAGAGACACAGATAAATAGAAGTATAAATAAACATATATCCATACCAAAAATTAATTAACATGCTGATATCAAAAAGAATAAATTGCTCCAAAACTCACCACAGCAGCCTTCTATCGTGTAGTTGTATAAAACCTCTGGGAGACAGAGAAAGTCCGGTGTGTTCAAGCCCACTTTGACGTAGCTGATGGACTGAGCCCAGCAGAGAAGGATTGACCAAGTGGTTCTGGAAATGAACCAGGTGATAGTAATTTCCAGACTCTTTAGGAACCCCAGTACATTGAACAAGATCTCTCTGGCCCACAAAGGACCTTTTGACCAGCAAGGCCAGAGGCTTGGTGGGACTTCAGCTAAGCTCAAGCATCTCGACTTGCTTTTCTCACATCAGCTTGGTCATTTGTCCACAATCTGTCAGACAAACATTTGATATAGACAAATGGAGACTTTCTTCAAAGATTTATTTTGTATTTTCAAATATTTGACAAGCTACTTCAAAACAATGTTGTACGCAAGAGATGTCCACACCTTTCTTTTTCTTAATAATGAAGTGTTGGAAACAACCAAAATCTAAGAGCTTGCTATTAAAAAAGATAGGCCTTTAAAGCATTAATATTGAATGGTGTTCATCAAGTAGAAAAGAAGTACTTCATAGAATAGCATAATTTCTTCTCTACCCCTCTCTTTTCCTCTTGCTCTTTAACCTAAGATATAGAGTATTTTCCCACTTATATTGAAATCTACAGTTTCAGTATATCTACATTTGCTTAAAAGTTCTAGAAGAATGGTATGAACCAGTCTTCAAAGGAATCTTCATCATGGAGAGATTTTCATTTACTTCATATTGCTTAATTTTTCACAGTGTACAGTGCATTTTCAAAAATAATATTTAGATAGCTGAAAATTTTTAAAAGAACAAAATGAAAAAGAATTTTTCATGTGCAATCTTCCATTCCATCAGCGGAGGAACCATGAAGGAGTCTAAAGAAAACAAACCCAGAAAGATCGTATCAGGCAACAGGCTTTTCTGCTTCAGCACTTGGAGTGCTGCTGTTTAACAGAAAACTTTGGTCCATCTCATGAATCTACAGGAAAAACTCAGGCTCAAGACACTTCCCAATTTACAGTCACTGTGGATGGACAGGGAGGCCTGGCGTTCTGCAATTCACGGAGTTGCACACAGTCGGGACACGATTGAGCGAATGAACTGAACTGAACTGAACTGAACTGTGGCTGGGAGACGAGAGGTCACTAACTCAGTCTCCGGCCTGATAGAGTCCGTCTGTGCTTGCTCAGTCACGTCCCTACGGACGGTGCGGCCTCGTGGACAGTAGCCCACCAGGCTCCTCTGTCCATGAGATTCTCCAGGCAAGAATACTGGAGTGGGTTGCCATTTCCTACTCCAGGGGATCATTCTGAGTCTCTTGCATCTCCTGCACTGCCAGGCAGATTCTTTCACTGTGCCACGTGGGAAGCCCTTGATAGAGCCGACAAAGAACTAATTGATCAAGCAAGCCAAGATTCCCTTAAAAGAATGCTCCCCTTCTGCTTCCTGGAGCATCTAGAGGTCTCTGGAATACCCTGGGTATTTTAATAAGAGCTGTCACATTAAACATCGAGTTCCAAATACTGTGCTAAGCTACTCACATCACCTTTTATCTTCACAAAACCTTCAGAAGTAGAGATGATTCCTCCCATGTTACAGAGGGACAGACCAAGACCCACAGTGCTTAAGCGACTTGCCTAAAGTCACAAGCTAGCAAGTGACAAAGCGTGTACCTTCATCTCCACCTGCCAGCCTCCATTTTCTGATTTCTAGGATGCAGGAAGCGAAATGTTATCTATTTAATGACCATGGAAAGCTAATATCCCTCTGAAGTCTTCAAGGTACCCCAAATTTTGCTTATTCACCTGCAGTATCTGTCCCATCAGTAATTTTTCCCCTTGGTTTGTATGAATTGCTGTAGCAGTCAAGATGCATGCATCCTATTGTTCTCTGATATTTAGATGTTACAAGCCTTGGATAGTTTTTAAACAAGGCAGCAAAATCTTTGCACAAATGAGTTCATTTCAGGAGGAAAAAAATCTGTTGGCAAGGAATAAACCATAACTTGTCAACGGCATGCATAATACTTTTTGCTAAATTCATGTTTTCCTTTGTCAGCCAATAGCTGAGCATTAAGTCTTTTGTAACGTTCATTTTGGTGATTCACTAGCAATATCATTATGATATATTATCCTCTTTGCAATAAAGAATAATTTACAGATCTGGGGATGAAGATTTTAATGATGGTGTTTATAGGATATTGGCTTAAGTTTTTTTCTGGGTTAGATTCTTAAATCCTTTTAATAAAGTAAAATCAAAGGATTATGAAGTAAGCACTTTTATTCTCTCTTGAACATTGCTATTCTCCTCCCCACTGTGCGCGGTGTAGTGGCTTGGGAGCTGATTCTTGCTCTAGGGTTGGGTTCTGAACAGTCCAAGCCAACTGCCAGCGGAACCCTTTGCCCTCTGGTTTAGGAGCAGTCTGGAGAAGGAAATGGCAACCCACTCCAGTACTCTTGCCTGGAAAATCCATGAACTGAGAGGCTCCTCAGAGCCTGGTAGGCTACAGTCCATGGGGTCGCAAAGAGTCGGACACGACTGAGCAACTTCATTTCAGTTTAAGAGCAGTCATCTAATGTAATCAGATCATGGCATTCTCCTGGCCTCAAGAACCAGTACAAGAATAGGCATGGGTCTCACTGGGGCCAATAAGTTATGTAGGCATCCAGGAAAAGTGTGTCCTTGCTTTTAGGAGATGGCTGCAGGAAAGCCAGCTGTGTGTGGATGCTGCCCTGCTTGGAGTTCCAGGCCTGGAATGACTGCTGCTACATCGACACATGAACCAACACATTTTCTTATTACGGAAGCCACTTCAAATTTTTATCACTGTAATCTAAGCATCCTACATTAGTCGGCTTAGGCTGTCATAACAAAATACCATAGACAAAATACAACAGAAATTAGTTTTTTCACAGTCCTGGAGGCTGAGAAGTCCAAGATCAAGGTGCTGGCTGATTCAGCTCCTTGTGAGGGCTCTCTTCCTGCATTGCAGATGGCTGCCTTCTCTTTCCACATGGCAGAGAGTGGGAGGCAGGGGTGTAGCATGCTCTCAGGGGTCTCTTCTTCTAAGGGCTCTAATCCCATTATGAGAGTCCCCATTTTTATGACCTCATGTAACCTTAATTACTCCCCACAGTCTCCATCTCCACATATCATCACACTGAGAGTTAGGACTTCCAATGTATGAATGGAGGGGTGGAGACAAAAACATTCAGTCCATAACACATCCTAAACAATACCAGTCACAACCATTTCTTTGACCTAATTCCCACATTATTGTGATAGTGTCTCAAAAGATTTCAATAGAAACTTCTCTTCCAAGGTAAGACCATCATCAACCATTTTACTCCATGGACCATGAAACAGACCCAAAATCTAAAGTGCAGATGACCTAAAACTTGCCCAGAAATATGACCCCACTTAGCTTTCAGCTTTCTTCCTTTCTGCATAAGAATGTCTAACGTTCAGTCATTCCAATATCCAAATAGTGTTTCTAAAATTTTGGCAGCCCACTCAGAAAAGTATATGCATTGATCTCTGTTGATATAGCTGAGCCTAAATTGAGGTCCAAAGTCACACAACCTGCTACCTTGCATCTGTTGATGGGAAAGAATTCTAATCCTGAAATCTTGCTTCAGGGGCCACGCATAAGTCAATTTTGTCTTTGTAGCACTTGATAGGGTTATCAGCCATAAAGATATCTCCCTTTCTTTTATTTGGCAGTATGCATGGATCCAGGCATAATTCTCACCTCCAGGTTTTCTGCAGGTCAGTGTAGCCATGTGACAAAATTCTTCCCAGTTGGATGTAAGGAGAAGTGATATGTACAACTTTCAGATCAGTCTTTACAAGGACGCTGTTAAAGTCTTCATAATTGTTCAATTTGAGTGAAGTAGCTGCAAAAAGGCAAAATGGTTATTTGAGGAGGCCTTACAAATAGCTGAGAAAAGAAGAGAAGCAAAAGGCAAAGGAGAAAAGGAAAGATATATCCATCCCAATGCAGAATTCCAAAGAATATCAAGGAGATATAAGAAAGCCTTTCTAAGTGATCAATGCAAAGAGATAGAGAAAAACAATATAATGGGAAACGCTAGAGAACTCTTCACTTTTTAACTCTCCTGTTAAAAAGCAGAGACATTAATTTGCCAACAAAGGCCCATCTAGTCAAAGCTATGGTTTTTCCAGTAGTCATGTATGGATGTGAGAGTTGGACCCTAAAGAAGGCTAAGGACTGAAGAACTGATGCTTTGAAACTGTGGTGCTGGAAACTCTTGAGAGTCCCTTGGACTCCAAATTGATCAAACCAGTCAATCCTAAAGGAAATCAGTCCTAAATATTCATTGGAAGGATTGATGCTGAAGATAACACTCCAATACTGTGGCTACCTGATGCGAAGAGCCGACTCTTCGGAAAAGACTCTGATGCTGGGAAAGACTGAAGGCAGGAGGAGAAGGGGACGACAAAGGATGAGGATGCTGGACAGCATCACCGACTCAGTGGACATGAGTTTGAGCAAGCTCCAGGAGATAGCGAAGGACAGGGGAGCCTGGCATGCTGCAGTCCATGGGGTCCAAGGGTCGGACATGACTGAGTAACTGAACAATATGCAGTGAAGTTTTTCTACTTTATGTATGTTTGAAATTTTACCATCTAGTCAAAGCTATGGTTTTTCCAGTAGTCATGTATGGATGTGAGAGTTGGACCCTAAAGAAGGCTAAGGACTGAAGAACTGATGCTTTGAAACTGTGGTGCTGGAAACTCTTGAGAGTCCCTTGGACTCCAAATTGATCAAACCAGTCAATCCTAAAGGAAATCAGTCCTAAATATTCATTGGAAGGATTGATGCTGAAGATAACACTCCAATACTGTGGCTACCTGATGCGAAGAGCCGACTCTTCGGAAAAGACTCTGATGCTGGGAAAGACTGAAGGCAGGAGGAGAAGGGGACGACAAAGGATGAGGATGCTGGACAGCATCACCGACTCAGTGGACATGAGTTTGAGCAAGCTCCAGGAGATAGCGAAGGACAGGGGAGCCTGGCATGCTGCAGTCCATGGGGTCCAAGGGTCGGACATGACTGAGTAACTGAACAATATGCAGTGAAGTTTTTCTACTTTATGTATGTTTGAAATTTTTCAAAATTAACTTTTGAAAAGGAAATTGCTTATCTTCCACTTCTTTCTCTGCCCTGTTGATGGGATGGAGAGGTGGTACTGATGTGGCTCTGATCCCCTGACCCAGGGAGAGACCCTTTGGGGTTGGGAAGCAACCACAGAGAAGGGACCTGGGCCCCTGGGACACCTTGAGAGCAGAGCCACCTCCTGAACCAACAATTGGTCTGAAATTCTGCTGCTGCTGCTGCTAAGTCACTTCAGTCATGTCCGACTCTGTGTGACCCCATAGACGGCAGCCCACCAGGCTCCCCCATCCCTGGGATTCTCCAGGCAAGAATACTGGAGTGGGTTGCCATTTCCTTCTCCAATGCATGAAAGAGAAAAGTGAAAGTGAAGTCGCTCAGTCTGTCTGACTGTTAGCGACCCATGGACTGCAGCCCACCAGGCTCCTCCGTCCATTGGATTTTCCAGGCAAGAGTACTGGGGTGGGGTGCCATTGCCTTCCCCGCTGAAATTCTGCAGGAGACAAAAATTTCCAAAATATTAATACTTTCTGGACTTCCCAGGTGGCGCTAGTGGTAAAGAACCCAGCTGCCAGTGCAGGAGACTGTAAGAGATGCGGATCAATCCCTGGGTCAGGAAGATCTCCTGGAGGAGGGCAGAGCAATCCACTCCAGTATTCTTGCCTGGAGAATCTCGTGCGGTAGGCTACAGTCCACAGGATCACAAAAGGTCGGACGCTACTGAAACAGCTTAGCTCACACAATACTTTCTATTTTTAAATGACACTGTTACTTAGGTCTCTATTAAGGCTGAAAGATGAATATCCTAACTAATGATTCGTCTGCCTAGTAGCGCAAATCGAATGTCCTTGTAAATAACGTGCAAATATCTTTTGTCCCCATTTACTGCTGCAGTATTGTGCCAATAGGATCCCTGAGACCCCCAGAAGCGTCATACATGTGTACAAGCAAATAGATCAGCTCCCTTGTCAGTCACCACGTGTCATCTGCCACTTCTTCCTGGTCCCCACAAATCCTTCCACTGGATACGGCTCCCTCCAGCCCAGAGGAGGCACAGACCAGAGTCAGACAGGGTCCTGCTGCAAAATAGGAGAGAAAGCCCCCTTCCTTCCTGTGCGTTAAATTCTGTGAGAGGCCCATAGCAGTCCTGCTTGAGCAGTGCTCCCCAGAATGCTTACTTCCAGCCCTGGTGTCCTCCTTGGTTCTAAGGCTTGTGTTCAGTGGTGCACAGAGGACAAAGCCAGATAAAGAGATCCCTCCCGGCTCAATTTTGCACCTTTCTTCTGCTGACTCAGGCTCTGCCACTGGGTCAAGCTTGTCCTGTGCATTTTTTCTTCCCTAAGATGCATATTCCTTCTTCCCTCCTGGAGGCCACTCATTTCTCTTGCACAGAAATCTTTAGCAGAGCCCACCCTGGTTCATTAGACATACCCAGGACCTCTGCTTCTAAACAACAAAGAAACAAGGATGATTGAGTGTTTTGCTTGTAGAAAGAAGAACAAGGAAGCATCAAGGACGATTTCCTTGATTATGTTCCAAAAATCATGTTCCAGGACTGACTTCCCTGGGTGGTCCAGAGGTCAGGACTTCACCCTCAATGCAGGGATTGTGGGTTTGATCCCTGGTTGGGGAGCTAAGATCGATATGCCTCACAGTCAAAACACCAAAACATAAAACTGGGACAGTGTTGCAGCAAATTCAATAAAGATTTTTTAAATGGTCCGTATATCTAAAAAAAAAATGAATTTTAACTTTAAAAAAAAAGATGTTCCTTTTAATACCACTCCCTGGTAAAGTTCTAAGAAAAAAATAATTCTGTGGTCAAATTACTTTGGCAAACACCAATACCCTAATTTCTCTTCTCTCACACCCATTAACCCTTTAGCACATTAAAGGTTCTGTAAGTCCTGCCATAAGCCTTTTTATTTCTGTTTAATCCATTATGTCTTGGGCCATTTGACCAGGGAGCCTCCTCCCCACCCCCCAGCCCCTGCAACACAAACTCACGTTCTAGGAACACCCCAGGGAGAGTGCAGGCTGAAAGCTGGAGCCCTCGCCTGCCCTCAACTTTCTGCATCGGGATTTGGAGGATAAGAGAGAGGGGTGAGCATACCAGCACGTGTTACGCTGTCACTCTGGGTGTCGACGGCTGCTTTCAGTAGCAGCTTTAACACAGCAGCTCTGAGTGGCATATCCCTCCAAGTGCAGAAGGACGGGAAACACGGAAATATTTCCCCTGCAGCATGCCAGGCTTCACTTCCAAGAAAGTTGCCAGGGTAAGCATTGGCACGGACAGCCCAGCAGACAGAATTGCTCCTTTTGGGAACTGAGGAATTCACACCCACTTGGAGGCTGGCTGGCGCACATGCCTCTCCCAGCTGGTCCCTATGAGGGAGTCTCGGCTTCCAGAGTATCTGATCTGCTGGAGAGATACAAGAATCTCAGAGACCCAGGGACACTGTCTTTGAAACAATGCAAATCTCTGTTAAAGGCATTCCAGTTTAAGAGTGAAAATCAAGCTTCTGGACCTTGAGGCTCTCACCGAAGAGGCTGATGAAGCCAGAAAACTGTGGGTAGGTTGTGCAAGAATTTCCACAAATCACATGCCTAGAATTTGGCCATTAAATAGGATCACTGTTACACAATAGAGGCACGGGGGCTTTCTGGTCAGAAAGAATAACACGAAGAGCAAGGCAAAGGCTGACAAAAGCAAATGCTTTGTCCCCTGGGTGTAGTAGATTTCCCGAGACATGTGACTCTAAAGAAAGCTTAATTAAACTTAATGGACAAACCTCTCCGAGCTAGGAGGCAGCTTAATGTGGTATTTCGGTTCTGGGTGGACAAAAATCAGTCTTCCTTGCCTCACTGCTCTTTCTTTTAAATGAAACAAACTTCCTGATTAGCATCATAACTCTCAGGACTGCTCGTGTCCTCCTAGTTCTGATAATCTCCATGGGACACCTCAGGAGGCAACTCACAGGAGATGCTGGACACCGACCCCGAGTGACAGGAGGGAGCTGCCCATGTGAAGAACAGTGGTGTCTTCACTGGACCATCTAGGTGCCTTCAGTGTCCGGCCCAGGGCCTTACGCAAAGTATATTTGATGAATGAATGAAAAGAAGGAAGGAAGAGTGGGAGGAAGGGACAGAAGGACGGAAAGAAAATAAATCGACCAAGAAGGGCTGTAGATAGAAAAAGTCATAGCCCAATGAGAGAGTGGAAAAGATTCGATATGTTTGCAAGGAAGAGAATATTAACCTCAATACTCATATTTTAATCAGATCATTTTTCTCCCCATCCCCTACTCATCCCCCACCTCCCACAATCGCCTCACCTGCTTACTCTGAAGAAACTGACTCCAACCCCCAGGTGGGCCTTGTTAGCTGAGGATAATTCCATCCTCTTGCAAATGATTGGTTCAGCAATGATCGAATGATTCATTGGGGTCAATAGAGTACAAAAAGTTTGCTGGGGATTTCTGGGAGTTTTCCTGTCCTAGGAGAGCCCCCCAAAAGTGATTTTCTTTCCTCTTTTAAGGCCCAGAAAAATTGCTACAATCTTGTTACTGACCTGAGGATGAAGCCAACACAGGGAAGATAGTGCAGTGAAGAGAGTAACAGAAAGTACACGCTACTGAACGAAATATACCTTGAAGCCCGCCTGACTCCTAGACTTCAAGTTTGGGAGTCAATCAACAACTCTTATCTTTCTGACCACTTGAGTTGCATTTTCAGTTACCTACAGTTGAAAGTTTCCTAACTGACTTACCCTCAGTGATAATTGCTCTTTGGAGAGAGCCCAGGAGAAAACTCTTCTCCAATGCAGGCTGGAATTCAGGTGGGAAAAAAAAAATGGAGGAGGCCAGAAATCTCAACTGTATTAACAGTGAACAGCAACTCCCATCCTGAGCCCAGTTTGGAGGACACCAGGCCTTCACTGGTTGGACTTCACCCTCTGTGCTTGCTACTCACATCAAGAGACTTGAAAAAAGATCTTCAAAGAGCTATACCTAACCCAGTTTCTAATTGACTGTGTGACCTTGAGCAAGACACTTAACCTCTCTGAGCCTCAATCTGCCTCAATCCAGGCCAAATGGATTAAATGAAGATTCCTAGCTCATACAACTTCTCACAATTCTGGGAAAAGCAAATGTAAAGTAATCCTGAAGGGCTGAAAATCTCATTGTAGATGTTATTATTTTCTTTATCTGATTGGTTTTTCATTTCTTACCTCCCTAGTCAGTCCCCTGGACAACACTAATGTCTGATAACTTAAGTCTGCATTTAACTTCATCAAACATTACTGATTCCAGTTCAAACTTTATATCTATTATTTTTCTACCAGTCTACTTCCAAATGGATTTGGGGAGTTTATAATAGAAGGTCTTATACACTAGAACAATTAAAGAAGAGTTCAAGGATAAGATCCAAGTAAGGAAGTGAAGAAAATCTAAACAAAGAGCTACTATAATTGAGCCCAAAATGTAGTTCTGAGCTTCCTGTTTTTAAAGCCAATATCATGCAATGTACTATACCAGACACTGAGAAAGCTGCGAACATGAATAAGACACAGTTTCTGCTCTCAAAGATCTTATAAGATAAAAAGAGGAAAAACATCAATGATAGTAATATGAGGTATTATTAAATAACACAAGCATTATTAATTACCATCTACAGAAAATTAATGGCAACAGTGAGAGCAGAGAGATTAATTCTAGCTCTGGGAAAAGACTTGATGGAAGAAAAGATATTTAAACTGGACCTTAGGCGGGGTTGGAATCTGATCATTGGAGATTGGTGGCAGGGCAGAATGAGATGAGTAAAGTACCTGAATACATCATGTTTAAGGAAAAGGAAGTAATGTACACGGTCTGGAATGTACTAGGATGCATGCATTCATGTGTTGGTGCAAACATGCACACACGTGTCCATATGTGACCACTAGGCAGAGTAGGATATTAGTTTGAAGAGGGAGACTTTGGTCAGTCACAACAGTCCTGGAATACTGTGCTCAGGACTTTATTCTGTAGGAGATGAGGAAAAGTCACTGGAAGCTTTAGTAAAAAAAGAAAAGTGACATGATCATAGTTGTTCTCCAAATAATACATTTTTGGTGGTATTTTCCTCCCAGAGATCAAAATCGAAAGTGTGGCTGGGCTGTGAGCTAGTGTATTTCCATCAGAAACTTATCCTTTCCTCGTGCCATTCAGTGTTCACTTGACAATTTTTCATTACATTGATTCTAAGTCAGTTATTCCCAGAGAAAAGACAGAAATTCATCATCTTTCCCTTTATGATTTTCTCCTCTGTCATCAAACACATCAGCGGGCATGAGTTTTATCATAATTCAAGTCCCGCCTTCCGCCCACCTTAATTACATGCATTTCCACTTGATAATAATTCACTGGAGTATTAAAGATGATGGGAAAGTTAAACTTCTGTTTGCCTTGGCAATCCTTTGGGGAGAATTCCTATACTGGTGCACACAATAGGAAAATATTTCATACTGCCTGGTGATGGCACCCCACCCCAGTGCTCTTGCCTGGAAAATCCAATGGACGGAGGAGCCTGGTGGGCTGCAGTCCATGGGGTCGCTAACAGTCGGACAGGCTGAGCGACTTCACTTTCACTTTTCTCTTTCATGCACTGGAGAAGGAAATGGCAACCCACTCCAGTGTTCTTGCCTGGAGAATCCCAGGGATGGGGGAGCCTGGTGGGCTGCCGTCTGTGGGGTCACACAGAGTCGGACACGACTGAGGTGACTTAGCAGCGGCAGCCTTTCCAGGAGCAAGAGACATACTTTGTGTCCTTGATGTTTCAGAATTTATTCACCCAATGCACCCACAGAATTCAGCATTAGAGGAGGCTTTAACGACCACTTGTTGGAATATAATGAAAGAAGAAGCACTGATGAGGGTTTCTTTATAGCAACCAAACCAAAAACGTTGCTTTCCCTTCCCCAAAACATTAGCCTTAACTCCAGTAATTTCCAATAAGAAATAAGTGAAATAAAATTTGTTGATTGATTGATCAGAATTAGAATCTTAGGGTAAAATTCAAGTTTTCCCACTTGTTCCATGAATATTTAGCCCACTACCCCTTAACTGAATGCACCCTTGAACAGCCATCAAATTTTAAAGTTAAATAATGGTGTCTAAAAAAGCTCTTCTTAAACGCATATATGTGGAATCTAGAAATGGTATAGATGATCTTATTTGCAAAACAGAACTAGAAACACAGGCATAGAAAATAAATGTATGGACACCAAGGAGGGAAAGGAGGCTGGGATGAATTAGGAGATTAGGATTGACATATATACACTCTTGACACTCTGTATAAAATAGATTACTAATGAGAACTGACTGGGTGGCTCAGAGAAGTCTACTCAGTGCTCTGTGGTGACCTAAATGGGAAGGATATCCAAGAGAGAGGGGTATATGTATAGGTATATGTATGCTGCTGCTGCTAAGTCACTTCAGTCGTGTCCGACTCTGTGTGACCCCATAGACGGCAGCCCACCAGGCTCCCCCATCCCTGGGATTCTCCAGGCAAGAATACTGGAGTGGGTTGCCATTTCCCTCTCCAATGCATGAAAGAGAAAAGTGAAAGTGAAGTCGCTCAGCCTGTCCGACTGTTAGCGACCCCATGGACTGCAGCCCACCAGGCTCCTCCATCCATTGGATTTTCCAGGCAAGAGTACTGGGGTGGGGTGCCATTGCCTTCCTCGATAGGTATATGTATATGTAGGGGTATATGTATAGCTGATTCATTTTGCTGGACAGTAGAAACTAACATAACATCATAAAGCAACTATACTCCAATTAAAATTAATTAAAATAAATAAATAACAAATAAAAAGCCTTCTCTGATTCCTGCAGGTTGAGTTAGAGATCTGCCCTTCCTCTGTGCACTTATATAGTGTCTTGTGCCTCTCCTTGTTCTGTAACTCATATGCTGTTATAATATCCAATATCTGAGTACTTATTATGCACAATGAATTTTATATATTTCATTTTATTTAGTCTTTCTCATGACCTTATGGGGTAGATACTACAATTATCCTCACTTTAATGATGAGGAAGATGAAACAAAGCACTCGGTTAAGTGACTTGACCAAGATCATACAGCCAACATATGTACTGGAAGCAGAGTTTGATCTCAGGTGGTCTGACTCCAAGCCTCACTCTTACACTCTTTGATAGAATGTTATCATGATCTGTTTCTGTGTCTGCTGCCCTTCTGCTTCCTCCCTGACCCCACTCCTGCTGGGACCCCAGCGTGGATTGGTCTTCTCCACTCTCATACCCCTATTGCCCAGCCCAGGTCACAACACATAGCAAATGGCAGGTGCTCAATCAATGAGAAGTAGCTCCATGGGGTAGCTCTTCCTGCCACAGTCACTGGTTCATATGAAATCTCTATGCTAATTCTGGTCAAAGACGTATTAAATCTACAAGGAGGAAGAAGAGGAGTCCCTCGTATATGTCTCTACTAACTCAGAAATTCAGCCACAGATATCACTTATCTATATAAGGTGACCCAACTGTGGGACAATTTCCAAGAAAAGATTGCTACGAGAAATTGAAAAAAATCTTTCTCTCACCTTCTCCCAAATAAATGTATCTCCAGTCAGATTGGACATGTGCAGTTTTCCTTGATTTTGTAAATAAAGGGGACCCATTTCTGAAACCAAGTCTGCAAAAGCAAGGATGTCTCCTTTTCTCCTGCTCCATGTCCCTTCTCTGCTCTCCACCCAGCCAGCAGGGACTCGGGCTTGGGATCTGGCCCACTCACATGGGTTAATCTGAAGGAAACTGGCCAGCACTTTCTCCCTGTTGGGCCTGGAGATTCTTGCCAAATTGCACCCTAAGCTGGTGCCAGGGACCAGACATAATTTTGACACATGTACTGGGGGTTTGACACAGGCTGAGGCTTCAAGGAAACATGTATGAGCTCAGAAGGCAACTCACTTCTTGGATCTGGGGTAAAGACAACAATTGCAGAACACCATCTTCCAAGAAGACAGCTAATGACACTGAGTGTCTCAGAAGTGTTATCAGCTGGACAGAGTCTGGCCCCACTGCCTCTCCTTGGGATGCCCAGCACTGTCCTCACAGACGTGCTGCTCCTGCAGTGAGGGTTTTATTGTTTCTTTGTGGTTGGCAGGAAACTACGTGGTCATTTCAAAGATGAGAGCAGGATTCCTCTCAGAAAGAGAGGGGTGGTTAGATCTCAAGGATGAGGTCCTCTGGGCAGGGCAGGAGTGCACTGGGAAGGAGGGCAAAGAGAGAACCCCACAGTGTGGTCTAAGTGAGAGACAGGAATTTGGGAGAGAGGAGCAAGTTGGATAAGGGAAGGGAGATGGAGATCAACGTAGCAACACAAATGGGTTCTCTTTCTAGAACTTGGCCATAGCAGGAACATGCAAAGGACTTTTAAGAACATTGTGCAAAGGTTGATTCTGAAGCTCCAGTATGGCCACCTGATGCAAAGAGCCTACCCATTGGAAAAGACCCTGATGCTTGGAAAGATTGAGGGCAGGAGAAGAAAGGGGTGAGAGGAGAAGATGGTTGGATGGCATCCCTGACTCAATGGACATAAGTTTGAGCAAACTCTGGGAGATGGTGAAGGACGGGGAAGCCTGGCATGCTGCCATCCATGCTGCTGCTGCTAAGTCACTTCAGTCGTGTCCGACTTTGTGTGACCCCATAGAGGGCAGCCCACCAGGCTCCACTGTCCCTGGGATTCTCCAGGCAAGAATACTGGAGTGGGTTGCCATTTCCTTCTCCAATGCATGAAAGAGAAAAGTGAAAGTGAAGTCGCTCAATCTGTCTGACTGTTAGCGACCCATGGACTGCAGCCCACCAGGCTCCTCCATCCATGGGATTTTCCAGGCAAGAGTACTGGGGTGGGATGCCATTGCCTTCCCCGTGCCGTCCATGGGCTTGCAAAGAATTGGACACAACTAAGTAACTAAACAACAAGCTATTTGCAGAGAGTGAGGTCATTCCCTCCATTGCCTCAAAACTTCAGGAGGCACTGGCTTCCTCTCAAGCCTTGAACCAGAGCACCCTGGGGAAGAAATTGAGATGATGCCTAATGGGGTGACCCGGAGCAGAAAAGAGGTGGTTTACATGAAAAGCAAAACAGAGAGAGGCTGTAGAATTCAGCAAAATCAGGAACTCAGATCAGAGGTAACTGGAAAACCCGAGTCACCCCCAAGAACCATCCCCTGCTCTGTGTTTCCCCTCCAGAAGTTGAACAAGGCTTCGAGACAAAAAAATCTCAGAGGCCAGCATGTCCCTGGCAGTCTGTATGATGTGGGAACATCCATGTAGCCGACATTTGAATTCAGCATTCATATTATGATTCTTTAAAATGGTACGGTGATATTTTTTCCTTTTAAATATAATATAATTTTTCTGGGAACACAGCAATTTTGATGTCATCTCTAGAGTTCCAGAAACCCCAAGAGAGGATGAAGTGCATTTGTATTTTTTCCCCCCTCTAAAAGAAGAATCACTGTTTTTAAATACGAAACTCTTAGAAGAATCTTGGTTTGTTTCTGATTCTCTGGAACAGGGATTCACTGTTAGTGAATCACTACAAATTGTGATGCTTTCAGTGATTTACCGGTCAGCTTGAATCAATTCTGATTCATTTCACCTCTTTGCTTGTGTGTGCAGTGTGGGGAACAGAGGGCATAAAGCGAGTGTTGATAAACAGGGCAGCCTGTGTTTCCACCCGGGAGAAATACTGCCACCACATAAACATTCTGTCCTCAGTCCTCTCTGCCATGTGGCATGTTCTTGCCTTTTGATGCTCATTTTGATGTTCTAATTTCTTTCTCTGCAGCCTACATTCTCCATGTGTTTGGGTGGAGGTGCAAGGAAATACAGGGTTTGAGGAAGGAAGCAAACACCTGAAGTCTTTTCTTAGAGTTCAGCTGTTCATCAAACTTGAAGATAAATGAAAAAAGACATGATTTTCAGCTGTGCCTTCCTTTCCCTCCAAGGCCCCTGACACATACGCGTGCACTCACATACATATGACGGTTCACTAGCAGGTTGCCACTAGGCTATTTGAAGACCTTTGGTAACTGCGGGAACCCTGCATAGTTGAGGTTGGGGCAGACAGGAGACAAGACACAAGAAGCATTTCAAAACCCATCTCACAATGTGATCATCAATGTGTAATATGAGCTGGGGGTTAGTTAAATAAAATGTGAAAGCCGTATTAATGACCCCTTGGGGCTGTCCAACATAGCATTTCATTTTCCTTGCCAAGGAGGCAGAGAGGTAGGGCTGGCAAATAAATTATAGATGAAACCCCCATCATATGTTTATAAATACACTAACATTAGCATTTTACTTGCTCATAAATCTGCAGCAAACACTCAGGCACAAGATAGAAAGCCCTGTAAAACAATGATATATTCTTGGCTCTTGGGCATCAAGGAGCAGGGCCATTCGCTGCTGGGGCCGTTCTTCAAACACGCTCCCTCCGCTCCTGCCCCCCTCATTTAAAATCCATTTTAATTTAAAGATGCACAAGGCAGTGCTCGTGGTCCATTTAGTCATCCTAGTTATACATCATGGAGCAAGGAAAAGAAAATTGTTTCATCTAGAGATACGGTTCAATGTGGTCACCACTGAACAGTGGAGTAATTACCATATCAGGCCCACTCAAAATGCACTCAGGGTGTTCTGTGACCTACCATTTGCTAATCTGCATAGTGAAGTATAGCTTCATAACTATAAATTGCTGACTTAATTAAAACCAGGACCTTTCTGTCATTTAATTACAGGGAGAAAGGTTATTGCTTAAATGCAATTTTCCAAATGTGATTTCTTAACAGTTATTAACTGCTTCACCATCATTTATTGTTTCAGATTTTTCAATTTGAAAATACTCCCCGTGACAGAAGTAATGACTTCATGAAAAACTCAATCTAGAGGGAGGCCAGCCAGCCCATTTGTTTCTCATAAGTGGAGCCGACAGGATACTGGAAAATGTCACCGAAGGACCCTGGGATGGCACTCACTCTCGGGGAGTAATTAAAACCCAGAAGGTTGTATCAGAAACGGGGAGAGGTTGTTTGCAGACATTTGAAATGTGGTCCCTCCCGTGCATCCTAGCCGATGTGGGTCTTTGCCTCATAAAACGTGGTGGTGTTTGGGAGGTTGGGCGTGAGTGGACTGAGGACAGCAAGGAGCAGTGTGAGCCTCAAGGAGCCCTGGGGGTCGGTCAGCTGGCAGGCACTGATCTGAAAGTGGACGTGCTCCTCACAGCATCCTAGCAGCTAGGACTTCTGCTGCTGCAAAATGAAAACCAAAAGTTTAGATAGTGGAGGAGCCACACAACGGAGAGAACAGTTCTCGTTTTCCTTCATCTTTTGTCATTGCGTCTTCTCTTTTTCTCCGGGTTTTAAATATGTAGCCTGAGGGTTACACAAGTAAAGTGAGTAAGGAGGGTGAAGTTGACCAACCCGCGTAATCTGGACAATTGAGCATTTTCAGAACACTTCTTCAAGAACAGGATCTTTAGTTATTGTCTTAATGCTCATGGGCACTAAGTGGAGATTTGTGAAGCAGGTAAACTCAGCCCTTCACTCTGTCTTGTACTTCATCCCCAGCAGAGGCACCAGGAATTTGTCTAAATCTGTTTTTTTTCCCTTGATTTCTGACAGCTCCACACTAGAAAGTTTATGAACCAAACATGCTTTCTGCCCGAAGGGACCTGAACATCTTGCTTATCAGCTGAAAGCTCCGTTAAATTCTACTTTTACTTTAGAAGGGGGTTAAAGTTAAAATTGCTCTGAAGAAGTAGTAAAATTTCATCTCATTTCTATATATTTGAGCTGTTTCTCTTGGCTTGATTCATTGCGGCAGATACACAAAGCTGACTAATGAGGATTTCATAAAATCCTAATCAGATTATTAATAATCCTTTATGTTCTCCATCAGCACTGTACTTTGCAGTTTTCAAAGTATCTTCATACATTTTACCAATTTCAGTTCAATTAAGCAGACATTTTATTAATAGTATCATCTGTATTTCAAAGGCATGGTTCCCACTCACATTCAATCAAAGGAAATAATTTGATCCTTAATCTAATTTTATAAGGTAGCAACAAAAGTGCTTTAAACAAGGCTACACCACTCCTTCCCCTGCCATATACTTTTTTTTTTTTGCAAGAAACAGAACATATTCAAACTTGATCAAAGCGAGTAAAAGTGAAGCTCAGCATACACATTTAGAAGCCTCAAGGAATCCAGGGACAGCAATCAGAGTACAAGTAGGCTTCAAATGAAGTAGGATGGGAAAGCTGAGACCCGAGCTGTTTCCCCGCTAGCAGCCAGCCGGTCTCCATTTCTTTCTGGTTCTCTATGGGTTTCTGCTCCTACTCCTCTCTCCAATTCCCCTTCTTCCTCGTGTGACACATGGTCCAACATGGCAGCCATCACAGCTCCTCAGCTCTGCTTCATGCTTAGTAGATCAGTCGTGTTCTTCTCTTTGCGACCCTTAGGTCTGTAGCCCACCAGGCTTCTCTGTCCATGGGATTTTTCCACATCTCCTGTGTCTCCTTCATTGCATGTAGATTCTTTACCACTGAGACACTGGGAAAATCCTAAGCTCCACTTTGTACCACCAACTACCAACATCCACCTCTCTTAGTTCAAATTTCTGGAAGAGATCATCTTTTTGTCTGAATGTTTCCCCATGTAAAATATAACTTAATAGGTAGCTGGGCCTTTGGATAGGAAAATTATACAATTATATGTGTGTGTGTGTGTGTATACACAGCTCAAAAATAATGATCTTTATTTGAGAGCTAAGGAAACTAAACCTCAGAGTTTAAGCAACCTGTCAATGTTCCCACAACATTTAGGCAACATCTATATTCTAACCCAAACATCCACCTCTCTTAGTTCAAATTTCTGGAAGAGATCATCTTTTTGTCTGAATGTTTCCCCATGTAAAATATAACTTAATAGGTAGCTGGGCCTTTGGATAGGAAAATTATACAATTATATGTGTGTGTGTGTGTGTATACACAGCTCAAAAATAATGATCTTTATTTGAGAGCTAAGGAAACTAAACCTCAGAGTTTAAGCAACCTGTCAATGTTCCCACAACATTTAGGCAACATCTATATTCTAACCCTGATGCTGGGAAAGATTGAGGGTGGGAGGAGAAGGGGAAGGCAGATGAGATGGTTGTATGGCATTACTGACTCAATGGACATGAGTTTGGGTAAACTCCGAGAGTTGGTGATGGACACGGAGGCCTGGCATGCTGCAGTCCATGGGGTTGCAAAGAGTCGGATGTGACTGAGCGACTGAACTGATATTCTCTCCAGTCAGTGCCTCTTTTCAGGGACTAGAAATAGTAAACTCATTTAAGTAGCAGATTACTATCATACATATATATACAACTGTAAGTTTTGGTTATGTTTCACTTTAGCAATTAACACTAACACTTTTCCTCTTAACAAGTAACAAGATTACAAATCTAAAAGAGAAATTCTGACCTTTTAAAATAAGAAAATAAATTATTTCTTCTTTTTTGGTGCTTAATACAATTAAAACACACACACACATGCACACACACACACTTGCCAGGGCCACGCAACAGGCAAAATGTTACAGGCTGTTGAAATTTGAGGACGACGTGTTGGCTGCTAGTCTTCTGACTTGTAGGTTTCAAGTTTCATTTTATAAATAAGTTATTTTTATTTTCAAGCTTCATTTTATAAATAAGTGACTTTAAGGACCAGTGATTAGTTCTGGGGCTTCCCTGGTGGCTCAGTAATATAGAACCCGCCTGCAATTCAGGAGGTGCCTTTCGCACAGGAGATATGGGTTCACTCCCTGGGTCTGGAAGATCCCCTGGAGAACGGAACGGCCGCCCACTCCAGTATTCTTGCCTGCAAAATCCCATGGACAAGGAACTTGGCAGCTACAGTCCATCGGGAAGCAAAAGAGCTGGATACAACTGAGCAGCTAAACAGCAGTGCAACATGGAGCAGATTTCCTCGTGCGGCCTAGAGCGGCATCCTAGGAAAAGCAGTGTTTTCTTACTGTTCTGGTGACTTCCTCCTTATTAAGGAGGAAGAGTCCAGACAGGGTGCACTCTGGTGAGAACTCTGCCTTCAAACCCAGCCGTGAGAAACGTGGCTCACAGAGTGGGCTGGAGAGTTCTATTTTTATCTTGGGCTTTCTTGTCCTTGCATTTTCAATGCTTGATTGTTCTCTTCTTTCAAAAGAGCGTTTGTATCCGCTGGCCGTCCTGCAGCAGGCAGAGTGGGGAGTGTTATCTGGAGACGGCCCGAGAGTGGAGGGCGAGTCTTCCAGTCCCCCGCGTGGTTTGCTTATATCGCCTCGAGGAAACAACTCCATCAACCGACACAGGCGGAACTGCCGCACGGCGGGCCGCTCGCATGTAGTTCATGAACCATTTTCAGAAGCAACTGCTGTCTGTGCTGATGCTCACGCAGAGATGCGTGCCCGGCTCGGAAGGGTAAATGCACCGTGGCTCCGCCTCTCCTCCTGGACTGCGAGCCTTGTACGGGCAGGACCGTGCCTGTCTTATTAATACGTGAACCCCACTGCCCAGCACCATAGATATTCACCGATAAATAAACGAACAAAGAAGTGAAAACAGGACAAAGAGATGTGATGATATCTGAATTCTACAACAGCCAAGGATCATGCAAATCCATAATACCTTTGTTTTCATGATTTATCATGCTTGTAGCAGATGGATGTGCCCCGCTCCAGGGGAGGAGCTTAGGTAATGACGCAGCCCCATCGTATGTAAGTCTGTGTTGTTGAGGAAGGATCAGACAGTCATTAAAAGAAAAAGAGGAAGACGCTCTTGCCTTAGCGTGGTGAGATTTGAGGTAGCCTTCTTTATCCCGTGTTCCATCTGGTTTTTAATAAAAGTGACTTATAAACGCTGATGACCCCCGCAGGCGTGCAAACCGAAGCTGTTTAACAGGAAAGAAACAGCACGTGGAGAACTACGAGGCTGGGCCTGTGTGGCATCTAGATCCTAAGATGCGCCGGTTGACCTTATGAGAATATCGGGAGAGAGAAGAGAGAGGCCGGAAGCACAGAGTCCCGAGCACAGTCAGCCTGACGCCTGGCCTTGGCTCCAGCAGCCACTGATGGGATCAGCAGGAGGGTGTGCGCGTGACAGCAGAGTGCAGTGTCCATGACAACAGCGCACACTCGTGGAAAGGCAGGAGGGCAGCTTGAACGAGAGGAGTTCCTTCCTTAGGTGGGTCTGTTCAGTGCTGAACAAACTGCAAATCTCAGTTTAAGGGTAAAAACGGTGGCACCCGTGTCTGTGCCACGGGTTCCTCTCCAGACCCTACAGTGTTCTGTTTTGTGAACGTTAACTGCACATCATTCAAAAGCACTGTGGTGGATTCGAAAATAATGCTCCCAATAACATACGAGTAATACCCTCAGCGATAATTAGGAAATATAAGTAAAATGATCACGATACAGCCTTTTTCTTCAGGGTGGCAAAATTTTTGAATTTGTCCACTGTTAGAGAAGATGAATTTTTAGCACATAAATTTAAAACGGACATCTATTAAAATTTTTTTAATGTCCTAAGTTTTCTAAAGTCAGCCTTAAATTTTATCTCAAGAGCCCCCTATTCTGTTGGCTGGAACAACCACCTCAGCTTAGTTAGTGTAGGTTCATCTTTGTCAGTTCAGAAGTCCGTCTGTCAGCTCGTGCTTTCACCCTCCCCTCTCCTCCCCGAGGCTGGTTCTAAGTTAGAGGCGGTGGATGTGGTACCAGAGCATCCGCGAGAGGGGCTCTCACCCCCGTCACCATCATCCACCGGAGCGCACACCTCTCGGTACCCGCATCCCCTGTCGTCTCCCCGGAGAGGGCTGGGCTGACTCACCCTGCCTGGCCCAGCTGAAATGGTTCTTGGGGGTGTGTGCGCTGTACGGGTCCCCTTGACTGGACCACAGCGGGCCTAGATGGTTGGTAGATGTGATTCCAGGAGGGGCTGTAGTGGTGATCCTGGGTGAGGCTGGCACATGACTCAGCAAACCCAGTGAAGCAGGTTGCTTTTCCCAGTGTGCTGGGCATCCCCTAACGCATCGAGGTCCGAGTAGAACAGAAGGACGGAGGAAGGAGAACCTGCTGTCTGCCCGATTGTTCAAGCTGGAGCCTCAGTCTTCTGTCCTCTGCCTGGGACTCACACAGGCCACTCTCTCAGACTGCAGCCACCTCAGCGACACCGCTGCTCCCAGAGCCTGCGGGGGGAGGGGGGAGGGGGCTTCCCCAGCTCCCAGTTTGGTGACAAATCTCCTTACTGGCTCTCTCCCTCTGGAGGATGCCCGCTAATACACCTGTTGTCTGCACAATGTCGCTTTGGTTCCCCTGGCCCTCTCCCCGCTGACTCTGCCCTTCCCAGGACAGACATGGGCCTGAAGCTCTCTTGCGATGCTCTGGGGCCCAGCGAGGCTGCTGGGGATTCTCAGGGGCTCTCAGGTCTGGGCATGCATCTGCTATTTCCCCTTTCCTGATGGCACGTAAACTGGTGGAGGGAATGTGGTCAATATCCCAGGACAGACATGGGCCTGAAGCTCTCTTGCGATGCTCTGGGGCCCAGCGAGGCTGCTGGGGATTCTCAGGGGCTCTCAGGTCTGGGCATGCATCTGCTATTTCCCCTTTCCTGATGGCACGTAAACTGGTGGAGGGAATGTGGTCAATTCGCAACTTCCCAGGGCCCAGGACAGAAGCTGGTATTGATTTCTGACTTGAGAAACCACCTGGGAGTTCATCAGCTAAGATGCTTTTGGCTGCAAGAAACAGAAGTTCCAACTCAAAGTAGCTTTCCTAGTAAGAGGGTTATTACCTTGCATAACAAGAATATCAGAGCAGCAGTTCTCAAAGTGTGGTCTAGTGAGCCCCAGGGGGGGTCCCTAAAACCGCTTCAGGGCACTTGCATCGTCAAAATCACTCATTCCAAGTGCAGGACAGGCCAGCGGATTTTAATGTAATGGAGGAGAAGTCAGCAGTTACTTACAGAAAGTTTATTACAAAAAGGGTTCTGTCGACTTNGGGGGGGTCCCTAAAACCGCTTCAGGGCACTTGCATCGTCAAAATCACTCATTCCAAGTGCAGGACAGGCCAGCGGATTTTAATGTAATGGAGGAGAAGTCAGCAGTTACTTACAGAAAGTTTATTACAAAAAGGGTTCTGTCGACTTTTGACTGGCACACAGCCACACTTGCCTGAGTCTCCTGCTGCTTCTGTGACAGGCTAGCAGAGCTGAGCGGCGTGACAGGAACTGCATGGCTGCAAAGGGGAGAACGTGCACTATCTGGCCCTTGGTGCTGTGCTAGGTCGGTTCCAGTTGTGTCCAACTCTGTGACCCTGTGGACTATAGCCCCCCAGGCTCCTCTGTCCATGGGGTTTCCCAGGCAAGAACACTGGAGTGGGTTGTCATTTCCTCCTCAAGGGGATCTTCCCGACCCAAGAATTGAACCTGCATCTGTTTCCTGCATTGCAGGCAGGTTCTTTACCGCTAGTGCCCCCTGGGAAGCCGATCTGGCCCTTTGCTGCTGCTGCTGCTGAGTTGCTTCAGTCGTGTCCGACTCTGTGCGACGCCACAGACGGCAGCCCACCAGGCTCCCCTGTCCCTGGGATTCTCCAGGCAAGAACACTGGAGTGGGTTGCCATTTCCTTCTCCAATGCAGGAAAGTGAAAAGTGAAAGTGAAGCCGCTCAGTTGTGTCCGACTCTTAGCGACCCCATGGACTGCAGCCCACCAGGCTCCTCTGTCCATGGGATTTTCCAGGCAGGAGTACTGGAGTGGGATGCCATTGCCTTCTCCGATCTAGCCCTTTAATAGAGCATAAAACATTTTTGGAGATAATCTTAGATTCTACATCAGAAATAACCTTTGAAGAACTACCAGTTATTAAGTTTTTGGTGTACTGTCAAAGAAAAATATCCCCAGTTATCTGAACAGGAGGGTGTGAATGGAGGATTTCAAGAAAAGTGCAAGAAAATAAAATATTTTCCAAAACCCTTTTCCCATAGAAAGAATGGACTTTTCTTTTTTTAAAGCAATTTAATGGCAAAAGTGAAATGGTTACAAAAGCTGCCACATGAGGAAGGATCAGCTGCTCCAGACAGGAGATGAAGCAAGACAGAACTTGTTTCAGAAGCCCTGAAGCATCTGAACTTGCCTTTTCATCTCATCAGCCCGAAGCTGAGGGCTTCCAGGGAGAAGCAGATCTGAGGTCCCGAGTGGCCCCCTCTGTGTGTGGGGCAGGCTGTCTGCCCCATCCCCATCTCTGCCTGCCTGGCGTATCTTGTCCCGACAGCTGGGCTGGGCAAGGTCCCCTCCCCGGATGATGCCCGGGCCCCTGGAGCATTTCTAGTCCTCGGCTGTCTCTAACTCGGGCAGGGTGGGCCGGGCGAAGGGCCTGGCAGCAGGGCACCTCCACAGGCATCTCCACAGGCAGGAGTCCCTGCCAGGGGGCGAAGAGCTCATGCCTAAACCCAGCTAGCAAAAAGGCGTTGATGGCCAATGACGTTTTTCCTCGCTCAGCAGCCAGCCTCTTTCCATGGAGGCACTTAGTGAGCATCTGTTCAGTGAGTGAAGAAAGGGAAGAAAAGCATTATTTAAAAAAAATTTCATATTAAATAGAACTTTTTTTTAAAAGGCTGTACCGTGCAGCATGCAGGGTCTTAGCTCCTTGACCAGGGCTTGAACCGGTGTCCCCTGCACTGGGAACACAGAGTCTTAACCACTGGATCGATAAGGAAAGCTTCACGGCCTGGCAGCGAAAAGGGTAGACAAACCCTCCGGGCCGGGGCCGTGGGAACGCCGCGCGGGTGTTAGAGGCTCCGAGGCCCTCTTGTTTCACCTTGTGTTTCACATCTGATGCCGCAGGGAAAGCCTTTACCCCGGGCCCTCTGGAGCTAGACCTCAAGCCCACTGACATCACCCCACGTGCCTGCCCCTCCCAGGCCAGCGGCTCAGCAGCACATCCTGGGCGCTGGCTAGAAAGGTCGGACTTCCGGCCCCACCCCAGACGGCCTGAGTCAGAGCCGGCCTTTCCCAAGGTCCCTGGGGCGGAGCAGGGTCTGAGGCGCCCCTGGTCCCTGTGCTGGGTCATCAGGACGACCCGGGAAGGAAGCTGGCAGCCTGAGACCCCCGCTGCCTGGGGACAGACTTGAAATATAATTTTTCTGGGAACACAGCAATTTTGATGTCATCTCTAGAGTTCCAGAAACCCCAAGAGAGGATGAAGTGCATTTGTATTTTTTCCCCCCTCTAAAAGAAGAATCACTGTTTTTAAATACGAAACTCTTAGAAGAATCTTGGTTTGTTTCTGATTCTCTGGAACAGGGATTCACTGTTAGTGAATCACTACAAATTGTGATGCTTTCAGTGATTTACCGGTCAGCTTGAATCAATTCTGATTCATTTCACCTCTTTGCTTGTGTGTGCAGTGTGGGGAACAGAGGGCATAAAGAGAGTGTTGATAAACAGGGCAGCCTGTGTTTCCACCCGGGAGAAATACTGCCACCACATAAACATTCTGTCCTCAGTCCTCTCTGCCATGTGGCATGTTCTTGCCTTTTGATGCTCATTTTGATGTTCTAATTTCTTTCTCTGCAGCCTACATTCTCCATGTGTTTGGGTGGAGGTGCAAGGAAATACAGGGTTTGAGGAAGGAAGCAAACACCTGAAGTCTTTTCTTAGAGTTCAGCTGTTCATCAAACTTGAAGATAAATGAAAAAAGACATGATTTTCAGCTGTGCCTTCCTTTCCCTCCAAGGCCCCTGACACATACGCGTGCACTCACATACATATGACGGTTCACTAGCAGGTTGCCACTAGGCTATTTGAAGACCTTTGGTAACTGCGGGAACCCTGCATAGTTGAGGTTGGGGCAGACAGGAGACAAGACACAAGAAGCATTTCAAAACCCATCTCACAATGTGATCATCAATGTGTAATATGAGCTGGGGGTTAGTTAAATAAAATGTGAAAGCCGTATTAATGACCCCTTGGGGCTGTCCAACATAGCATTTCATTTTCCTTGCCAAGGAGGCAGAGAGGTAGGGCTGGCAAATAAATTATAGATGAAACCCCCATCATATGTTTATAAATACACTAACATTAGCATTTTACTTGCTCATAAATCTGCAGCAAACACTCAGGCACAAGATAGAAAGCCCTGTAAAACAATGATATATTCTTGGCTCTTGGGCATCAAGGAGCAGGGCCATTCGCTGCTGGGGCCGTTCTTCAAACACGCTCCCTCCGCTCCTGCCCCCCTCATTTAAAATCCATTTTAATTTAAAGATGCACAAGGCAGTGCTCGTGGTCCATTTAGTCATCCTAGTTATACATCATGGAGCAAGGAAAAGAAAATTGTTTCATCTAGAGATACGGTTCAATGTGGTCACCACTGAACAGTGGAGTAATTACCATATCAGGCCCACTCAAAATGCACTCAGGGTGTTCTGTGACCTACCATTTGCTAATCTGCATAGTGAAGTATAGCTTCATAACTATAAATTGCTGACTTAATTAAAACCAGGACCTTTCTGTCATTTAATTACAGGGAGAAAGGTTATTGCTTAAATGCAATTTTCCAAATGTGATTTCTTAACAGTTATTAACTGCTTCACCATCATTTATTGTTTCAGATTTTTCAATTTGAAAATACTCCCCGTGACAGAAGTAATGACTTCATGAAAAACTCAATCTAGAGGGAGGCCAGCCAGCCCATTTGTTTCTCATAAGTGGAGCCGACAGGATACTGGAAAATGTCACCGAAGGACCCTGGGATGGCACTCACTCTCGGGGAGTAATTAAAACCCAGAAGGTTGTATCAGAAACGGGGAGAGGTTGTTTGCAGACATTTGAAATGTGGTCCCTCCCGTCCATCCTAGCCGATGCGGGTCTTTGCCTCATAAAACGTGGTGGTGTTTGCGAGGTTGGGCGTGAGTGGACTGAGGACGGCAAGAAGCAGTGTGAGCCTCAACGAGCCCTGGGGGTCGGTCAGCTGGCAGGCACTGATCTGAAAGTGGACGTGCTCCTCACAGCATCCTAGCAGCTAGGACTTCTGCTGCTGCAAAATGAAAACCAAAAGTTTAGATAGTGGAGGAGCCACACAACGGAGAGAACAGTTCTCGTTTTCCTTCATCTTTTGTCATTGCGTCTTCTCTTTTTCTCCGGGTTTTAAATATGTAGCCTGAGGGTTACACAAGTAAAGTGAGTAAGGAGGGTGAAGTTGACCAACCCGCGTAATCTGGACAATAGAGCATTTTCAGAACACTTCTTCAAGAACAGGATCTTTAGTTATTGTCTTAATGCTCATCTGCACTAAGTGGAGATTTGTGAAGCAGGTAAACTCAGCCCTTCACTCCGTCTTGTACTTCATCCCCAGCAGAGGCACCAGGAATTTGTCTAAATCTGTTTTTTTTTCCCTTGATTTCTGACAGCTCCACACTAGAAAGTTTATGAACCAAACATGCTTTCTGCCCAAAGGGACCTGAACATCTTGCTCATCAGCTGAAAGATCCGTTATATTCTACTTTTACTTTAGAAGGGGGTTGGTTTTTCCTGTGGTCATGTATGGATGTGAAAGTTGGACTGTGAAGAAAGCTGAGCGCCGAAGAATTGATGCTTTTGAACTGTGGTGTTGGAGAAGACTCTTGAGAGTCCCTTGGACTGCAAGGAGATCCAACCAGTCCATTCTGAAGGAGATCAACCCTGGGATTTCTTTGGAAGGAATGATGCTAAAGCTGAAACTCCAGTACTTTGGCCACCTCATGCGAAGAGTTGACTCATTGGAAAAGACTCTGATGCTGGGAGGGATTGGGGGCAGGAGGAGAAGGGGACGACCGAGGATGAGATGGCTGGATGGCATCACCGACTCGATGGACGTTGAGTCTGAGTGAACTCCGGGAGATGGTGATGGACAGGGAGGCCTGGCGTGCTGCGATTCATGGGGTCGCAAAGAGTTGGACACGACTGAGCGGCTGAAATGAACTGAACTGAAAGTTAAAATTGCTCTGATGAAGTAGTAAAATTTCATCTCATTTCTATATATTTGAGCTGTTTCTCTTGGCTTGATTCATTGCAGCAGATACACAAAGCTGACTAATGAGGATTTCATAAAATCCTAATCAGATTATTAATAATCCTTTATGTTCTCCATCAGCACTGTACTTTGCAGTTTTCAAAGTATCTTCATACATTTTACCAATTTCAGTTCAATTAAGCAGACATTTTATTAATAGTATCATCTATATTTCAAAGGCATAGTTCCCACTCACATTCAATCAAAGGAAATCATTTGATCCTTAATCTAATTTTATAAGGTAGCAACAAAAGTGCTTTAAACAAGGCTACACCACACCTTCCCTTGCCATATACTTTTTTTTTTTTGTAAGAAACAGAACATACTCAAACTTGATCAAAGCGAGTATAAGTGAAGCTCAGCACACACATTTAGAAGCCTCAAGGAATCCAGGGACAGCAATCAGAGTACAAGTAGGCTTCAAATGAAGTAGGATGGGAAAGCTGAGACCCGAGCTGTTTTCCCGCTAGCAGCCAGCCTGTCTCCATTTCTTTCTGGTTCTCTATGGGTTTCTGCTCCTTCTCCTCTCTCCGATTCCCCTTCTTCCTCGTGTGACACATGGTCCAACATGGCAGCCATCACAGCTCCTCAGCTCTGCTTCATGCTTAGTAGATCAGTCGTGTTCTTCTCTTTGCGACCCTTTGGACTGTAGCCCACCAGGCTTCTCTGTTCATGGTATTTTCCCACGTCTCCTGTGTCTCCTTCATTGCAGGTGGATTCTTTACCACTGAGCCATTGGGAAAATCCTCAGCTAAACATCCACCTCTCTTAGTTCAAATTTCTGGAAGAGATCATCTTTTTGTCTGAATGTTTCCCCATGTAAAATAAAACTTAATAGGTAGCTGGGCCTTTGGATAGGAAAATTATACAATTATATGTGTGTGTATGTGTGTATACACAGCTCAAAAATAATGATCTTTATTTGAGAGCTAAGGAAACTAAACCTCAGAGTTAAAACAACCTGTCAAGGTTCACACAACATGTAGGCAACATCTATATTCTAACTCTGATGCTGGGAAAGATTGAGGGTGGGAGGAGAAGGGGACGGCAGATGAGATGGTTGTATGGCATTACTGACTCAATGGACATTAGTTTGGGTAAACTCCGAGAGTTGGTGATGGACAGGGAGGCCTGGCGTGCTGCAGTCCACGGGGTTGCAAAGAGTCGGATGTGACTGAGCGACTGAACTGATATTCTCTCCAGTCAGTGCCCCTTTTCAGGGACTAGAAATAGTAAACTCATTTAAGTAGCAGATTACTATCATACATATATATATACAACTGTAAGTTTTGGTTATGTTTCACTTTAGCAATTAACACTAACACTTTTCCTCCTAACAAGTGACAAGATTACAAATCTAAAGGAGAAATTCTGACCTTTTAAAATAAGAAAATAAATTATTTCTTCTTTTTTGGTGCTTAATACAATTAAAGCTCTCATTTGTACCCTATTAGCAGAAGGCAATGGCAACCCACTCCAGTACTCTTGCCTGGAAAATCCCATGGATGGGGGAGCCTGGTAGACTGCAGTCCATGGGGTCTGGAAGAGTTGGACACGACTGAGCAACTTCACTTTCCCTTTTCACTTTCATGCATTGGAGAAGGAAATGGCAACCCACTGCAGTTTTCTTGCCTGGAGAATCCCAGGGACAATGGACATACCACTCTTAATCCATTCATCAGTTGATGAACATTGGGCTGTTTCTACCTTTGGGCTGTTATAAATACTACTAGGAACATTTGTGTGCAAGATTTTATATGAATATATGTTCTCAATCCTCTTCAGTATATATCTAGGAATGAGAGGGATTACATTAAAAATACACAATACAATGTCTTGAGATTGCTTTTCTCTCACTTCCTTCCTCTTTCATTCTATCTCTTAGCTATACAGCAGAACCCTCCAAAGTTTTTCCTTCCCTCACTCTTGAGGGCATGTGATTACTCTTTGCAACCCTATGGACTATAGCCCACCAGGCATCCCAGTCCATGGGATTATCCAGGTAAGAATACTAGAATAGGTTGCCATGCCCTCCTCTAGGGGATCTTCTTGACCCAGGGATCAAACCTGTGTCTCTTGCATCTCCTGCATTGACAGGCAGGTTCTTTACCACTAGCGCCACCTGGGAAGCCCTCACTCTTAAGCCTCCCCAAAGACTGCCTAAAACTCACAGCTCAAGGAGGCTCTTTCTTCCCCTTCACAGTAACTATTCCATTCTATTCTATTCTATTCTATTCTATTCTATTCTATTCTATTCTATTCTATTCGCTCTTCCTTATCTATTCTCTTCCTCTGAGCTGTAGTTTTCTGTCTTTCCAATTTAAACATTGCTGCCTTGCTGGTTTCTACATGTTTCCTACCACCCTCCTTCATCTGCATTAACATAGCAAAAAACTGGGGCTTGTGGCTGCTCAAAGATGCATATGTGAGGATGTGCATTCCTGTGGTGGGTGCTGCTGCTGAGGGGGCAGGAAGAGGTGGGGGTTAGCAAGTGAACCAAAAACACTACAGATACTATAATTAGGCTGCTTCAACCCACTGTTAACACTGGGATGTCTCTAAACACAACCCCAATTCTGAGAAAAAAAAATCTTGAAAAGTTTGAAAAAGTTCAAGGACCACTGAGGGGGGAAATAGCAGAGCATGGCCTCCAGCTGTTGCTCGCTCATCCTTCAGTCACGTCTGACTCTTTGTGACCCTATGGACTGTAGCCCACCAGGGTCCTCCTCTGTCAGAGGGATTTTTCAGGTAAGAATACTGGAGCAGGCTGCCATGCCCTTCTCCACAGGATCTTCCTGACCCAGGGATCGAACCCAGGTCTCCTGCATTGGCAGGGAGATTATTTACCACTGAGCCACCTGGGAAGCCCAACAGGACCTCCAGCGAGGGTCCTAATGATGATTCTCTCCACTCATTTTTCTCAGCAGAACCAACTAAGCATGACAGCTGCTTCCTGTGTATTTCCTCTACACCTTCCCTCAAATTTCTGAATTCTTATGTGTGACTGTCTGATATCCTAAAATAGTGATGTTGGGCTAAGGTATCTCTTTCATCTGAGAAGCCAGTGTTTCTGTGAAATCTGTGTTCTTGACATATAAGTGTTTTACAAGGAGAAAGCCACACCCTGAGTGAGCTGAATGGTAGCGCTGTGCCTTTCCTGTGTCACTAGCCAGTAAGTCCTAAGTCTTCTGTCTAGGGCAGGGGAGAGAGGTACCAGATGTGCTATCTCAGACAACACCTAATGCTTTTTCTTTGGGAAGATGATGCTAAGATCTTCATCTGCCCAACATCTCTTACCTGTGTAAACCCTTCTAGTGATGTAGTGACTCACCAGAAGAAGTGGCCAAGTGACCCAAGGCCTATGAGAGTGAATTTGTGGGAATTTTTCTCAAATATAAGCTGGAAAGAAACAGCTTTTCATCTTTGGTAGCAAGCTGTCAGAATGTTAGCCTGGAGGAGCCCAGGGTCATGTGTCCTGTCATTTGGAGAATCTGGTCTGGAGAGTAAAGAGTAAAAGCAGCATTTCGAGAAACAAAAAAGCAAAGACAGTTCATGCTCTGGGCAGTGGAGGTCCTGGATCCGGGCTTCCCCGAGCTCAGATCCACTCTACTTCTTTCACAGGTTGGCTCTGTGAACTAATGTCGTTCACTTCTTTGCTTAAGCCAATCCCAAACCGCAGTGTCTCAGATGGTAAAGAATCTGCCTACAATGTGAGAGACAGATTCAATCCCTGGGTCAGTAAGATCCCCCAGAGAAGGGAACGACAACCCACTCCAGTATTATTGACTGGAGAATCCCATGGACAGAGAAGCCTGGCAGGCTAAATAATCCCTGGGGTTACGAAGCGTCGGACACCACTAAGCAACAAACACTTTCGCTTTCATGTCACTTGCATTCAAAGAGCCTTGATCTTTGGGGACGGTACAAGGAGTCAGCAGTTTGCACATGCAAAGGAGTCTGAGGTTCCGGAGACACACTGTGTTCTCTCCTGTTTGCTAGGAGGGTGTTACTATAGCTCTTTACTCCTGTCTTGACTTTCTCTGGGTGTTTAAATAAAATATTGAATGATTTCCTATCTTCCATCTCTGCAACTTGGGCCTGGTTGTACTGGGGCAGGTCTTCCATGCATAATTCACTGGCCATGCATGTTGATCAGAGACTCCTTTGTCTACAAGTTTGAGGGAATTTCTAACTGCCACAAAATATAGATTCAGACTGCTTCTCTTGACTTTCTGACAATGTCCTTCAATATTTGCCTATTGTGTTATTATACATTAACCACAAGTTAAACTATTAGTTTAAAGAAGGCAAAGATAGCAAAATGACTTTCAAAGACCAGGTGATTTGACAGGCATTCACAGGCATGTTTGTAGTCTTTTGAAACATCTATCCACATAGTATTGTTCTCAATGTTTTTATGCCCAAACTCCTTAATCTAAGGAATTATTTATCTTTTAACAAGAAGGTGCTAAATCCTCTAGTTTTTAAGGAAAAGTGCAGAACCTGAACATCCACTTTCTTTTCCCCCTGAATTTCAGTGGCATGAGATAAGGCTTGGGCAAGTTTCTTTAACACCAACCATGCCTATGCCACTGGAACAGGATAGGAAATGGGTTCAAGCTATCCCAGTGTCTCCAGTGAACTTGGAAGGTGACTATAGCCACACTCCACATCATTCTACATTATTTGGGTGAGTCTGCACCATCCTGCAAAGTTCCTTTAAGGTCAGAAACCTGTATTCATGCAGCTCAATTCTGAGGCAAGAACCTGGCACCAGAAGGCAGTCAATAATATTAATGATGGCTAATATTTTTTATTTTCTAAAACTTTATTTTGTATTGGGGTATAGCCAGTTAACAATGTTGTGATTGTTTCAAATCAACAGTGAACAGTAAAGGGACTCAGCCAAATATACTCATGTGTGCGTTCTCCCCTCAAATCACCTCCTATCCAGGTTGCCACATAACACTGAGCAGAATTCCATGTCCTTCCAAGGACATACTGTATGTCCTTGTTGGTTATCCATTTTAAATACAGCAGTGCGTACATGTCCATCCCGAACTCCCTATATCTTTATTTTCTAAGTATTTATTTATTTGGCTACACCAAGTTTTAGTTTTGGCATGTGGGATCCTTAGCTGTGGATATCAGATCTAGTTTCCGAACCAGGGATCGAACCCAGGCCTCCGGCACAGGAGTACAGAGGCTTAGCCACTGGACCACCAGGGACGTCCCTAATGGCTTTCTTCCCTTGAGTTGTTGAATCCATCTCTGCCTTAAAATCTTTGTACTAAACATTCTTCTTCCTCCCCTGGCTCCTCCAATACACAGGTCTTCAGCTCGAATGTCACCTCCCCAAAGGAGCCTTCTAGACCGCATAACAGACCACCTCCAAAGAGTGGCTTAAAACCGTAATAGAATCATTTATTTGGCTTAGGATCTGAGGGGCTGGGGGCTTGGCTTGGTGGTTCTCACACTGGTCTGTCTCTCAGATGGTCAGTGTCCAATGGGCACCTTGAAAGCATTCTCCTTCTGCCTCTGGTGCGGGGCTGGGAGACTCCACAAGCCAGGAGCCAGCATTGCTGGCCACTCCTTCTCTGTGTGGTCCCTCTGCGGAGTCTCTCCACGTGGTGGCCTCATGGAAGCTTGACTTCTCACATTCAGCCGAAGATGCCCAGGGTGAGTGTTCCGAGAAAACCCAACAGAAGCTGCGTGGAGCTCCCCTCCTTCGCCCTTCATCCTCCCAGGCCATCACAGAAGCCACCGAGGTGCAAGGGGAAGGGCCCTAGAAGCCCCCTCATAATGGGAGGGGTGTCAACGAATGTGTGGGCTTGTTTTAAAATTCCCTCATACCATAGATGAAATAGCCTCCCAAGCCCTCCATCAGCTCACTCTCTTAAAATTCTTAGCATAGTACGCAGTGCTAGCAGATATCTTTTCCTATTGGTTTGTTATTTCTCTAACCCGCTGCTGCTGTTGCTAAGTCGCTTCAGTCGTGTCCGACTCTGTGTGACCCCACAGACGGCAGCCCACCAGGCTCCTCCGTCCCTGGGATTCTCCAGGCAAGAACACTGGAGTGGGTTGCCATGTCCTTCCCCAATGCATGAAAGTGAAAAGTGAAAGGGAAGTCGCTCAGTCGTGTCCGACTCTTAGCGACCCCATGGACTGCAGCCTACCAGGCTCCTCCATCCATGGGATTTTCCAGGCAAGAATACTGGAGTGGGTTGCCATTGCCTTCTCTGCTCTAACCTGCAGAAGAACGCAAATTGTGGGAATAGGGGCCTCACGTGTCTTATTCATCACTGTAACCGCTATGCTGAGTGGAGCAGTGCCTGGCACCTGAAAAAAAAACTGAAAGTGTTAGTCACTCAGTCAAGTCAGACTGTGACCCCATGGACCATAGCCCACCAGGCTCCTCTGTCCATGGGATTTCCCAGGCAAGAACACTGGAGTGGGTTGCCATTCCCTTCTCCAGGGAATCTTCCCAACCCAGGGATCAAACCCAGGTCTCTTACACTGCATGCAGATTCTTTACTGTCTGAGCCACCAGGGAAGCCAGGCACTTAGTAGACAATAAATACATATCGAATGAGCAAATGAATGAAAGATAAATGCTAAGGGCTATTCTGAAGTAGACATCTCATCAAGATTGACATTTCTGGGCTTCATTTTGGATGAAGATGGTCCCTCCTCTCCTTTTCTATTCTCTCCTCTTCACCTTCCTTCCTCCTCTCATACAAAATAGTTACAAAACCCTGATAACACAGTATTGGATCCACTGGAGCCAGCCTTCACTACTGCATTTTAACAAGCACATTCAAACACTGTAACTTCGTCCTTTGGATATGAATATCCTTCAGATATTATGCAACCCTGCACCCTGCTTATTTTACAAATCATGGATTGGCTTGGATCTGTATTTATTTTTGCTTCCTGGATTTTTTGGTTTTGCTTTTTTCTAAGCTAGTAATCCTGAGACCTGGTCTGTTTCCATCCCGTGGAATTGATCAGTCTACCCTTTGCAAATCTTGGTCCCTGAGATTCAGCTAGAGACTTCACAAGCTTGAACACTCTAACGATATGTCATTGGCCCCATCGTCTCTTGTCACAATCCTAATTCTATGTTCTGATAATAAAGCTTCATTAGCGTCTGCACCTCCTTTCCCTTACCTTTGAAACACTGTCTTCAGCTGAAACGGCGAGTGATGCTCTGCGTCACATCAGTTGGCTGTCTGACAGCCTTTGTGAGTGAGCTAAACTGTGAGAAAATGAACATTTCTGACAATTTCCATTATCATCAAACGGAGGTATTTATTTGTACAAATAGTAAAGGTTATTTAAAGATGTAAACTGACTTCATTTCATTAGAGGTTTGTATAAGGTAATAATTTAAAACAACTCCTCAGACTCATTTGAATAAATTACCAATTCACTTTCTGAAAGAAAAATGCCACTTCTCCAGGCTGTGTTTTTAACTGCTTGCAATGGTGGAAGATGAAAACAAAAACCTATGAATATTTCAGAACAAGAAATGTTCATGTTCTCTTATTATTTACCATGAATCAGACAATGGGTTATTGTTCTGGAAACCAGATGAGACAGTAACATCAAAATAGGTCTTCGAAAGAGGGTAGTAGAGACTGTGGCTATATCCTCCTGGATTTCAACTCTAGGAATTTACCCTAGCAAAAAATCAGGATGCGTGCAAATATTTATTTACAGGGATGTTCATCCCATTGTTATTTATAATGGGAAGAAAGGAAGGAAGGAAAATGTATCTAAGACTATACATTAGAGTGCATATAATACTCTCGAGCACAAGTGATTAAAAATGTTATTAAAAGAAGAATTCATAATGACTTGTGAAGATGTCCACTATATAAAAAGATGTAAAGGGAAGCTACGAAGAATATACATCTTACAGCAGCATTTATGAAAAGATAAACACCTATAAAGAAAAAAGGGGAGTCGCTTAGTTGTGTTCAACTCTTTGCGACCCCATGGACTGTAGCCTACCAGGCTCCTCCGTCCATGGAATTTTCCAGCAAGAGTACTGGAGTGGGTTGCCATTTCCTTCTCCAGAGGATCTTCCTGACCGGGGGATCAAACCTGGGTCTCCTGAATTGCAGGCAGACGCTTTATCATCTGAGATCAAAACGATAACTTGATGGTGGGACTATTGTTGATTTTCATTTTTGTTCTTTTATAATAAGAAAAACACCAGCATAAGTGTGTGTTATTTGCTCAGTCGTGTCCAGCTCCTTGTGACCCCATAGACTGTAGTCTGCCAGGCTCCTCTGTCTGCGGAATTCTCCAGGTAATTCTCTTGTATTGCAGGCAGATTCTTTATCATCTGAGCCACCAGGGAAGCCCAAAGGGAAAAGCACCAGTAATCCAGTATTATTCAGTCATTTGTAATTCAGTCACTGTGGCTCAGACAATAAAGCATCTGTCTACAATGCAGGAGACCTGGGTTCAGTCCCTGGGTCGGGAAGATCCCCTGGAGAAGGCAATGGCAACCCACTCCAGTACTATTGCCTGGAAAATCCCATGGACAGAGGAGCCTGGTAGGCTACAGTCCATGGGGTCGCAAAGAGTCGGACATGACTGAGCGACTCCACTTTCCATGTTGGAGGCATCATTATTCTTACTTTTTTGGATCAGGTCCTGTTTCCTTCAAGTACAGTAGGTAACACCCCTGGGTCACTGTGTGCATTAATGCTAGTGATGTGGGTATCAGCTAAAGGAGACACGGAGGAAGTTGATCTGATATCTCAGGATGTTCTTTATGCTTCCAGGACTTGACAACTTAATGTATTCCTTTCCAGCTATGACCTTCAATATAAACAAGTAAAATATTAATTTAAAGTGCTTCTTACAAAACTTTTCAGAAGACCTTGTCTTTTTAACGAGTGAATTGGTAAGGATTAGCTCAGCCTGTGTATCACAGTTCTTCCCTACCTCTCAGCCTCCACCCTCCCCCAGAATCCCCAAGGGTCACTTTCTCACTTTTAGGCAGTCCAGGGAAGGTAAACCATTCTGAAGGTTAGGGTTTTCAGTGACATCTGTCTTGCTTTACTATCCTCGGTACCTTGATTCCGCCTTATAGTCTCAGTTCCAGCCATGACAGAACATTCCAGGGAGTAGGAAGGCAGAGAGGAAATGGGGTGGAGGTGCTCCAACTCTGAAAATCACGGGCAAGACTCCTGTTGCACTGAGGTGGCAGCACTCGGGCACACAGCCATTGCAGGGGAGTGCTATGGGCCTCGGAGAAACGGGCTTCATTCTGCTCGGCTAAACTACAAGTTAGGGGTTGATTTTTAAAGAAAAAACAGAAAATGGGCACTGAAGCAATAGTGCATGAGTGCTCCGCTGCTGCTGCTGCTGCTGCTGAGTCGCTTCGGTCGTGTCCGACTCTGTGCGACCCCATAGACGGGAGCCCACCAGGCTCCCCCGTCCCCGGGATTCTCCAGGCAAGAACACTGGAGCGGGTTGCCATTTCCTTCTTCAATGCATGAAAGCGAAAGGTGAAAGTGAAGTCGCTCAGTCGTGTCCAACTCTTAGCCACCCCATGGACTGCAGCCTTCCAGGCTCCTCCGTCCATGGGATTCTCCAGGCAAGAGTACTGGAGTGGGGTGCCATTTCCTATTCCAGGGAATCTTCCCGACCCAGGGATCGAGGTCTCCTGCTTTGGCAGGTGGATTCCCAGGTAGCACCACCTGGGAAGCCCACTCCCTTCAAATGCCATACACGTGGACATCATAGGATACCATTAGGCAGAGAACATAAATCAAGTGTAATTTTTTCAACATTTTTTTATATTCATTCAACCCAGAAAGCACTCCCTGGTGCTTGCTTTTATTTGAAAATAGTCTACAAGCTGCAGAATGCCGAGATTCGGTCTCTGGGGAAGAAATAAAACAGCTGCAGTAAATAAAGCAGATGGGAATTAAGAATGCTGGAGAGTCTCCAAAATATGATCCCATTGTCCATTAAGTGCCAACTCTACAAAGAATGTGTGCTCCAAAATAGAAACTTTATGAAACTTTGAAGCATTTGATTAATGTAAAGCTTCATGAATAATGCAAGGCTATGCACCACGGCTTGATGTGAAGCACAGAGAGGAGAAAGATTAGTACGTTCATCTTGACTTTAAAAAAAAAAAAAATTCAGAAAAATTCACAGAGAGAACTCGGGCATTTGGGGGTGAGAGGTGTGACTATTAAAATGACTGCTGCTAACATGATCCTTGGGTGAGCCTCAGAGAAAACACCAGCCAGCCTGCCAAGAAGATCCCCTCCAGAGGGTAGGCGCAGTCTTCCCCACTAGGGGCTCCCCACGTCCAGCCTTGTATGCCATTGGAAAGAACACTCGGGATGGGTCATGCATTTGTGACTGCAGGCAGGCTCCAAAGACTCTTCTTTGCCCTAAAATATCTTTCCCATCTACAGGTTGCTGAAAATAGACATTCCTCCATTAAACATTCTCTCTTTTATATTAATGTATTATCTCCTGAATATGCACAGATCTCTGGAAGGGATTGCACACACATGTTGTTCCAAAACAGTCAAACTTTCTATTCTGCCTCTGAAATGTCTTTCACAATTTTTTTAAAAAATTTGGCTATGCCAGGTCTTAATTGCAGCATGTGGGATCTTTTTTAGTTGTGGCAAATGGGATCTAGCTCCTCAACCAAGGATTGAACCCAGGCCTCCTACACTGGGAGCACGGAGCCACGGGACCACCCTGTGGCTGGTCCAGTGAAAAATCCATCTTTTATAAATTTTATTATAAAATAGCCCCACCTGCAGACTCCCAGAGATGGTGAAGGACCAGGAAGCCTGACATGCTACAGTTTATGGGTTGCAAAGAGTTGGATGTGACTGAGCAACAATTATAACTATTTCAGATTTACAAAAGGCAAATAATCACCCATCATCCATCTTAATATATAAAATATTACCAGTGGAGTGGAGGCCCCTTTGATCTCTTCCCTAATCACAGCTGATTCCTGGCCCCTAGAAGTAACTACCGTCTCGAATATAATGTGGTGTACCATTCTCAAGCATGGGATGTCACATGAATGGATAATCTGCCACTAAGCCTACACGTTCTGTCCTTCTACTGGATCATGCCATTATCACTTTTAACCAGAGCTTTCATTCATCACACCTTGAGTACCTATTGTGGTGCCAGGCACCATAACAACAGTATCCTGTTCCAGGGTCTCCCTCCATCCATTTCATCTCCCATATTTCAGTCACAGTGTTGTATTCCTGCTTAAGAACTTTGTATCTTCCTACCTTCCTGTATGATAAAGTTTGGCCTCCTTAGTACAGCATCCAGCGTCATGTGGCCACGTTGCTAGGGACCCTGTCAGAGCCTTGGAAGGGTTAGGGTAAGGATTAAGGTGGACACAAGGGCTTCCAAGTGGTGCTCGTGGTAAAGAACCTACCTGCCAATGCAGAAGACATAAGAGATACAGGTTTGATCCCTGGGTCAGGAAGGTCCCCTGGAGGAGGGCATGGCAATCCACTCCAGTATTCTTGCCTAGAGAATCCCACGGACAGAGAAGCCTGGCGGGCTATGGTCCATGGGGTCACAAAGAGTCAGACACGACTGAAAGTGACTTAACAGCAGCAGTCGCAGGGTTATTATTAGCTTCAAGCAAACAGGCCTCTGTAGGCATTTGCATGGCTGCAGTAAGACTGTGTCTTCTCATTCTTAGTAGAAGGAATTTATCAGACCTGTGTTAAAATCCTAGCTCTACTGCTTGCCAGACCTTAGGCAAGTTACTTCACCTCTTTGAGTTTCTATTTCCTACTGGGGATAAGATCACCTGTGGAAGAGACTGCTAGCTAATCACCAAAGTCCCCTTTGCCTTTCTTCTGTAGTTTTGCTAACCAACTGCTTCCTGTGGAATTTGATCTTACTCTCTTATGAATGAATACATTAACTTGGTACTGTTTAATTGATGCTGATAGAAGACATAAGACTCCTCGGTCAGAGACAAAGGATTTTATTACTCATGATTCGGCAAGTCCATGAGCATATTTGCATCAGTTTCTCTCGCCCCCGGGTCTCATGGGGCTGTTGAGATTGACCGGGATGGATGCTATGCACCCAGTGGCTTTGTGTGACAACTGAGGAACACTGAGCTTGGGAAAGCCACCATTTTTATGGTAGGGAATGAGCAAGCATGATCACTGTCGCTAGCAGTGTATGTGTTTGTGTGTGTGGAATGGGTAGATACTTTTTCATTTCTTAAGTTTATTGTCTGCATTAAAATATGGCCTGAAAAATGACCTGGAAAAAGAGCAGCAATGGCCTTTAAGTCTTGACGCACCAGCCAGATGTATAAGAACACAAGAAACCCAAACAGTATTCCTAACAGCTCTTTTGAGATTAGATGTGACTGTGTGACTTAGTTCTCTGAAACAGAATGTAAAAGGGGAAGATGCGTGTGCCTTCTAGGGTGACACCTGAAGACCAGGCCATTCCTCATCTACTCCCTGATTCCCCTTCCTATTGGCCAGTGATTGGAATGGCGATGTTAACACAGATCTCAGAAGCCAAGTACTGAAGGAGTTAGATTGCCATCAGCCTGAGTCCCTGAATGACTGGGTGCAGCAGAGATGCCCATCATCTCAGAACACTTACCTTAAATGGTCATGTGAAACAAAAGATAAACTTTTTATTCTGTAAGCCATCTAGAGAGTTAATTTGTTAGAGTGACCTAGCTTACTCTTCACTAATACAACATCTAACTCAGAGGATTATGAGGATTAAGTAAAATTCCAAAGGTTAACATTTATGCAGAGCTACTGCCTTGCCTGGTGACTCAGATGGTGAAGAATCTGCCTGCAATGCAAGAGACCTGGATTTGATCCCTAGGTCAGGAAGATCCCCTGGAGAAGGGAATGGCAACTCACTTCAGTATTCTTGCTTGGAGAATTCCATGGACAGAGGAGCCTGGTGGGCTACATAATCCATGAGGTTACATGGGGTTGCAAAGAGTCACACACAACTGAGCAACTAGCACTTTCACTTTCATGACTGTGTACAGGGCCCCATGCTTATATACATGATTTCATTAAATAATAAAAATAATAGTTTCAAGGTAGGTTTCATCATGTCTGTTTTGTAATTGGAGATCAAGGAGATTAAGAAATGTTCTTAAGGCTCAAAGTGATATAAGAGGAACAAATCCAGGTCTGACAAATGCATGATGGTTTTGGTAGCCTCACACCCCCAGGGTTTCAGTTGCAGGTTCTTCTCTCCTTCCCTCTCCTTTCCTGTCCTGTCTGCCCCAGATCCCCCTTTTATTACCCCCCTGCTTTCCTCCCTTCTTCAGTATTGACTTCACTTTCATGCAAGATGGCATGTTAAATAATGCAATAAATACTACAGCCAGGAGATCTGAGTTATGGTTTCAGCTTTTGCAAGTCCTAACTGTATGAACTTGGTAAATCAGCTTATCCTTCTGAGCCTTAGTTTCTTTGTTGGAATAATAGGTATGCCAATAATAGTTGCCTTATCTATCTTGACCACCATGAGGCTCAGTTAAACTGCAAAGGTCTTTACAAATTGTAAGACATTCTAGAAATGGCAGGTGTTACTCCCCACTCTACTCTGATCTCGTATGCCAACAGTCTACAAAGTATAGACCCTGCACAGCAGCAGCAGCACCACAGGGAACTTGTTAGAAACTCAAACACTTAGGCCCCACCCAGACCTACTGAATCAGAAAATCTAGGGTAGAGCCTAGAAATCCATGTTTACCAAGGCTTCTGGGTTGTTCTGATGAACATTCAGGCTTGAGAATCACTGTCATATGTGTGTATATGCACGCACACGCACGCACACACACACACACACACACCCACACACACATCCTGAGTGCTAAGGAGATGCTTGGGAGGGAAGGGGATGCTGAAGACATCGTTAGGAGCATCAGGATTTTCTTAGTTCAGTGGAGTTTCTTTCTTCTCCAGAATCAGTGCTGTGATTCGTGACTGAGCTATGCCAGGAAAAGTGAGGAAATGACCCAATATTTATTAGGACTCTTTTGGTTTCAAGTAAGAGAAACTCATCATAAACAATTTTAAACAAAAATGCAGGACTTCCTTGGTAGTACAGTGGATACGAATCTGCCTGTCAATGCTGGGGACACAGGTTTGATCCCTGGTACAGGAAGATTTCACATGCCTCAGAGCAGCTAAGCCCCTATGCCACAGCTGTTGAGGCTGAACTCCAGAGCCTGTGAGTCTCAAGCACTGAACCGGCATGCTGCAGCTAGCAAAGCCGACGTGCCTGGAGCCAGTGCTCTGCAACAGGAGAAGCAGCTGTACTGAGAAGCCACCACAGTGAGAAACCACCAGCACGAGAGGCCCGCGCTCCACAAGGAAGAGTAGTCCTCACTCATCGCGATTAGAGAAAGTCCACACGGCAATGAAGACCCAACACAATCAAAAATTAAAAATAAGTAAATGACTTAGTAAACAAAATGTAAGTTTATTGGCTTACAGAATTTAAAAGTCCAGGAGTAGATTGCCTTCATTCATAAGCTAGATTCTTGGGCTCAAATCACTGGGATTCTGTTTCTCCTGTTTCTGGACTCTAGTTTTCCCTATTGTTTTTATTACTCTCAGCGTCCCCTTGTGTGGCCGTAGAAATGGGCAGACTCACTCTAGGCCCATATTTTATCTGTTTAGCAGCTCCATTGTAAGGAGGGTGCCTGGTTCCCACAGAAACCCAAGGCTGACTCTCCTTGCTCCTTCTTGGGACACGTGTCCACGCTTGGGCTGATGAGCATGACTCTGTTTGGCCAGGCCTAGGTTACACGACCAAGCCCGGAGTCCACCATACCCACATTCACTGAGAAGGGGAGCGAAATTCCCTAGAAGAAAATAGGACTACTATTACCAAAAGAAGGGTGGGTTGACGGTGGTCAGGTGAAAACAACAGACGTTTACAAGAGGCCTCAATATGCTGCCCCTGGGAAGACTAGGGTTATGTTAGCCACAAACTCCTGCCAAGGTTTCCATTTCACCGTATCCTGCAGAATTATCTGTGACAACAGTGACTGATCTCAAAAAGTGTGTGGCATTGGAGAGGGCAGGGAAGGGGGTGGGTGTACCTGGAACACAGCAGCTAAAAACATTGGCCTGACCACATATCAAGTTTAACTCAGCTTCTCCAATCTCAAGAATTCATCCAGAGCATTGTTAATGTTTTGGCTGTGCCACACGGCATGCAGAATACCAAGTCCCCGTGGAGTCCCAGCCTCTGAACCACCAGGAGGTCCCCAGCGGAGAATATTTAAGCTTCATCCCTCAACAAGTTCCATCTCCTTTTACAATGCTCTCCATTAAATAAACCTCCAGTGGCTTCAAGGTATTTTACATTTGGATCCACAGTCTGTAGACCAGTGCTCTGCAATAGGACTTTCTGCAGTGATGTAAGTATTCTTTACCTGCACATGGCTAATGAGCACTTGGAATGTGGTTATTGTGAGTGAGAAACTAAACTGTTCATTTTAGTTAACTTTAATTTTCATTTTAACAGTTGCATGTCCCATGGCTATTAACTTGGACACTGCAGCTTTAGACTCTGGAAAAGAAGGGAATGGCAACCCACTCCAGTATTCTTGCCTGGTGAATCCCATGGACAGAGGAGTCTGGCGAGCTACACTCCCTGGGGTTGCAAAGGGTTGGATGTGACTGAGTGACTGGGAAAGAAAGCTAGTCGAAAGCTAACATTCCAACTTCTACCAAGTTCATTAGACAGGCTGAAATTTTGGGCTACTCTCTACCTGTCTGACTCTTTTTTCCTAGCAATAGAACACATGAGTTTTAGCTGGACCCATGGCCTCCTGGTAAGACGCTCTGTTTCTCAGCTTGTCTTGTGGCTGGGAGGGGTGCGGTGTAGAAAGTCACATGTTAACATCAGGTTAGTGGCTGTGGAGAAGTGTCTTGTGCAACTTTTTGGTTTTCTCCGTAAAGTTGACAACTACATGCCCTGGACTTTTCTGTCTTCTCCTAGACTGGAAGGCAGATGTGGAACTGAATCAGCCTCAGTCCTCCTAAGACTATGCCCAGGAGATAGTGGACCAAAAAGATGGAAAGATTCTGGGTCCCTGAATTATCTGATGGAGCAGAGATACCCCATCAGTCTTGAATGACTCACCTTCGGGCCATGTGTTGAGGTAAATGAAACACTTTTATTTAAGCCTTGTGTTCTTGGGTTTCTTTATTATAGCAGCTTAGCCTGTATGCTAACATACCATGTATCCACCAAGAAATCATCGTGAGACAGTGGACTGGCTATTTACAGATCTGGGTTTTCATTAGTTCTATAACTTGCTACAATGTGACCTTAGGTTTCAATTTCCTCTTGTGGAAGATAAGGCATTTGGACTGAACGTGGCATGCATAAAAATGGAATTCACCTTGAGCAAAACAGGGAAAATAACAGCAGCTACTTTGTAGGGTTGTGAGGATTAGAAGAGATAATGCATAAACTATACGTAGCCCAGTACCTTAGGCTGAACAGATGCTCTATAACTATTAGCTATAATTATTGTTATTATTATTAAGTTTTGACCCTGACAGATTGCAGGAGGCTGCCTGGAGTGCAGTGAGGATATGAGACCACATCAGTGGTCACTGGAAATGAATGCCATACTCATCTACGTCTTCCACAGGCACAGGATGGGGAGTTCCCTGTAATGGTGGGGCTTTCTGGATTCCTAAGTCCTCTTCCCTTCTAACTTTACGGAATTTTGCCTACCTATCCTAAGTTAGCATATAAGAGTCTTCCCCCCTGTCTATTCTATACCACACACACCACTTGACATATCAAGTGTTTTATCAAGTAGAACACAGGGTCCTCTCCTGATGTCTTTCTCTCTCTGACTGGTCTTCTCCTCACCCACTTTCTCATCTTCTTCTGAGCCTCACCCTCAAGTCTGGAGTCTCTAGACTTGTGAGAGACTCCTAGGCTTCTCAGGTTTCTGAGTCATTGTTTAACTTCCCTCTCACCTGACTCAGCGCTTAGGAATTGCTATGTTAAGATGACTTGGTTCAGCCAGGTCCTTGTAGGAAGCATTTGAAGGACAGCGGTAGCTAACAGGCACAGTCTTGTGAGGGTGATTCTGCCTCGTCTGGCTCAATCAGTCTAATAACTTGTGTAGCCCCCAGGAGGAGTCTGATCTTCTGGGAATCCAATCACTAACACAGCATAGAAAATAACTCAGGTATAGAGAATCCATATCTGCTTTCCCATCCCCAATCCCAAATCGTTTCCAGGGAGTCGTGTTATTTTGACCGTTTTCAAAAGTCACTGAAAAATAGAGAAATGATGTACAGGTGAAGGTTCAGTTGAAGAAAATTGAATTTACCCTGGGAAATAGAATCCACCTAGTTTAACTAGCGCAGGGCTTTCACAGGATAAACCCCTTCCGACACTCCTGTTCCTAGGTCTATATATCCCTTCTCTTTATTGGGCACAGCAAACTATGGTCTGCTTTTGTAAAGAAAGCCACCATTTGTTTTTGTAAATAAAGTTTTATTGGAACACAGCCAATGCCTGTTCATTTACATATCATCTACAGCTGCCACAGCAGAGTTGAGGGATTGCAACAAGGGCAGTATGGTTTGCAAAGTCTAAAGGTTTTACTTGCCTGCCCCTTTACAGAAAACATTTACCAATGTGCTACATTATACCAACTTTACTTAGTACTGGTAACTATTTTCGTTTCCATTTCCATCTTCTATTTTTAAATTAATTTTTATTAGAGTATACTTGCTTTACAATCTTGTGTTAGTTTCTGTTGTATAGCAAAGTGAATCAGATATATATATATATCCCTTCTTTTTTATATTTCCTTCCCATTTAGGTCACCACAAAGCACTGAGTAGAGTTCTCCGGGCTATACAGTAGGTTCTCCTTGGATGTTTTCTGGTTCCAGTCAACTAAACCATGCTAAGGCAATCACTTGTGTCTGTGGCGCATTTATTCCAGAGGCTCTGGTAATAATACCCATAGCAACCACTCTTATCTATAATTACATTCCTCCTTTCCTGGTCTCACTGCAGATGGTGACTGCAGCCATGAAATTAGAAGACGCTTACTCCTTGGAAGAAAAGTTATGACCAACCTAGATAGCATATTAGGCAATGAAGACCCAACACAATCAAAAATTAAAAATAAGTAAATGACTTAGTAAACAAAATGTAAGTTTATTGGCTTACAGAATTTAAAAGTCCAGGAGTAGATTGCCTTCATTCATAAGCTAGATTCTTGGGCTCAAATCACTGGGATTCTGTTTCTCCTGTTTCTGGACTCTAGTTTTCCCTATTGTTTTTATTACTCTCAGCGTCCCCTTGTGTGGCCGTAGAAATGGGCAGACTCACTCTAGGCCCATATTTTATCTGTTTAGCAGCTCCATTGTAAGGAGGGTGCCTGGTTCCCACAGAAACCCAAGGCTGACTCTCCTTGCTCCTTCTTGGGACACGTGTCCACGCTTGGGCTGATGAGCATGACTCTGTTTGGCCAGGCCTAGGTTACACGACCAAGCCCGGAGTCCACCATACCCACATTCACTGAGAAGGGGAGCGAAATTCCCTAGAAGAAAATAGGACTACTATTACCAAAAGAAGGGTGGGTTGACGGTGGTCAGGTGAAAACAACAGACGTTTACAAGAGACCTCAATATGCTGCCCCTGGGAAGACTAGGGTTATGTTAGCCACAAACTCCTGCCAAGGTTTCCATTTCACCGTATCCTGCAGAATTATCTGTGACAACAGTGACTGATCTCAAAAAGTGTGTGGCATTGGAGAGGGCAGGGAAGGGGGTGGGTGTACCTGGAACACAGCAGCTAAAAACATTGGCCTGACCACATATCAAGTTTAACTCAGCTTCTCCAATCTCAAGAATTCATCCAGAGCATTGTTAATGTTTTGGCTGTGCCACACGGCATGTAGAATTCCAAGTCTCCGTGGAGTCCCAGCCTCTGAACCACCAGGAGGTCCCCAGCGGAGAATATTTAAGCCTCATCCCTCAACAAGTTCCATCTCCTTTTACAATGCTCTCCATTAAATAAACCTCCAGTGGCTTCAAGGTATTTTACATTTGGATCCACAGTCTGTAGACCAGTGCTCTGCAATAGGACTTTCTGCAGTGATGTAAGTATTCTTTACCTGCACATGGCTAATGAGCACTTGGAATGTGGTTATTGTGAGTGAGAAACTAAACTGTTCATTTTAGTTAACTTTAATTTTCATTTTAACAGTTGCACGTCCCCATGGCTACTAACTTGGACACTGCAGCTTTAGACTCTGGAAAAGAAGGGAATGGCAACCCACTCCAGTATTCTTGCCTGGTGAATCCCATGGACAGAGGAGTCTGGCGAGCTACACTCCCTGGGGTTGCAAAGGGTTGGATGTGACTGAGCGACTGGGAAAGAAAGCTAGTCGAAAGCTAACATTCCAACTTCCACCAAGTTCATTAGACAGGTTGCAATTTTGGGCTACTCTCTACATGTCTGACTCTTTTTCCTAGTAATAGAACACATGAGTTTTAGCTGGACCCATGGCCTCCTGGCAAGACGCTCTGTTTCTCAGCTTGTCTTGTGGCTGGGAGGGGTGTGGTGTAGGAAGTCACATGTTAACATCAGGTTAGTGGCTGTGGAGAAGTGTCTTGTGCAACTTTTTGGTTTTCTCCTTAAAGTTGACAACTACATGCCCTGGACTTTTCTGTCTTCTCCTAGACTGGAAGGCAGATGTGGAACTGAATCAGCCTCAGTCCTCCTAAGACTATGCCCAGGAGATAGTGGACCAAAAAGATGGAAAGATTCTGGGTCCCTGAATTATCTGATGGAGCAGAGATACCCCATCAGTCTTGAATGACTCACCTTCGGGCCATGTGTTGAGGTAAATGAAACACTTTTATTTAAGCCTTGTGTTCTTGGGTTTCTTTATTATAGCAGCTTAGCCTGTATGCTAACATACCATGTATCCACCAAGAAATCATCGTGAGACAGTGGACTGGCTATTTACAGATCTGGGTTTTCATTAGTTCTATAACTTGCTACAATGTGACTTTAGGTTTCAATTTCCTCTTGTGGAAGATAAGGCATTTGGACTGAACGTGGCATGCATGAAAATGGAATTCACCTTGAGCAAAACAGGGAAAATAACAGCAGCTACTTTGTAGGGTTGTGAGGATTAGAAGAGATAATGTTAAACTACACTGTAGCCCAGTACCTGAGGCTGAACAGATGCTCTATAACTATTAGCTATAATTATTGTTATTATTATTAAGTTTTGACCCTGACAGATTGCAGGAGGCTGCCTGGAGTACAGTGAGGATATGAGACTACATCAGTGCTCACTGGAAATGAATGCCATAATCATCTACGTCTTCCACAGGCACAGGATGGGGAGTTCCCTGTAATGGTGGGGCTTTCTGGATTCCTAAGTCCTCTTCCCTTCTAACTTTACGGAATTTTGCCTACCTATCCTAAGTTAGCATATAAGAGTCTTCCCCCCTGTCTATTCTATACCACACACACCACTTGACATATCAAGTGTTTTATCAAGTAGAACACAGGGTCCTCTCCTGATGTCTTTCTCTCTCTGACTGGTCTTCTCCTCACCCACTTTCTCATCTTCTTCTGAGCCTCACCCTCAAGTCTGGAGTCTCTAGACTTGTGAGAGACTCCTAGGCTTCTCAGGTTTCTGAGTCATTGTTTAACTTCCCTCTCACCTGACTCAGCGCTTAGGAATTGCTATGTTAAGATGACTTGGTTCAGCCAGGTCCTTGTAGGAAGCATTTGAAGGACAGCGGTAGCTAACAGGCACAGTCTTGTGAGGGTGATTCTGCCTCGTCTGGCTCAATCAGTCTAATAACTTGTGTAGCCCCCAGGAGGAGTCTGATCTTCTGGGAATCCAATCACTAACACAGCATAGAAAATAACTCAGGTATAGAGAATCCATATCTGCTTTCCCATCCCCAATCCCAAATCGTTTCCAGGGAGTCGTGTTATTTTGACCGTTTTCAAAAGTCACTGAAAAATAGAGAAATGATGTACAGGTGAAGGTTCAGTTGAAGAAAATTGAATTTACCCTGGGAAATAGAATCCACCTAGTTTAACTAGCGCAGGGCTTTCACAGGATAAACCCCTTCCGACACTCCTGTTCCTAGGTCTATATATCCCTTCTCTTTATTGGGCACAGCAAACTATGGTCTGCTTTTGTAAAGAAAGCCACCATTTGTTTTTGTAAATAAAGTTTTATTGGAACACAGCCAATGCCTGTTCATTTACATATCATCTACAGCTGCCACAGCAGAGTTGAGGGATTGCAACAAGGGCAGTATGGTTTGCAAAGTCTAAAGGTTTTACTTGCCTGCCCCTTTACAGAAAACATTTACCAATGTGCTACATTATACCAACTTTACTTAGTACTGGTAACTATTTTCGTTTCCATTTCCATCTTCTATTTTTAAATTAATTTTTATTAGAGTATACTTGCTTTACAATCTTGTGTTAGTTTCTGTTGTATAGCAAAGTGAATCAGATATATATATATATCCCTTCTTTTTTATATTTCCTTCCCATTTAGGTCACCACAAAGCACTGAGTAGAGTTCTCCGGGCTATACAGTAGGTTCTCCTTGGATGTTTTCTGGTTCCAGTCAACTAAACCATGCTAAGGCAATCACTTGTGTCTGTGGCGCATTTATTCCAGAGGCTCTGGTAATAATACCCATAGCAACCACTCTTATCTATAATTACATTCCTCCTTTCCTGGTCTCACTGCAGATGGTGACTGCAGCCATGAAATTAGAAGACGCTTACTCCTTGGAAGAAAAGTTATGACCAACCTAGATAGCATATTCAAAAGCAGAGACATTACTTTGCCGACTAAGGTCCGTCTAGTCAAGGCTATGGTTTTTCCAGTGGTCATATATGGATGTGAGAGTTGGACTGTGAAGAAGGCTG
>SJYX01009130.1:13634-33383 GCA_006410675.1 Oreotragus oreotragus | reverse complement strand
GACCCCATAGACGGCAGCCCACCAGGCTCCCCCGTCCCTGGGATTCTCCAGGCAAGAATACTGGAGTGGGTTGCCATTTCCTTCTCCAATGCATGAAAGAGAAAAGTGAAAGTGAAGTCGCTCAGTCTGTCCGACTGTTAGCGACCCCATGGACTGCAGCCCCCCAGGCTACTCCGTCCATTGGATTTTCCAGGCAAGAGTACTGGGGTGGGGTGCCATTGCCTTCCCCGAGACAGAGACAGTGTATATGAATTTGAAAAAAGAATAGAAAAAAGACTGGAAGGATGGAAGGAAAGCTAATAAAATATAAACAGTGGTAATCTCTAGGTGACAGGATTGTGAGTGACTTGTTTTGTTTTAATTATATGAACTTCCTAAGTTGTCTTCTAAAAAGACAACTGTGTAACTTGTGTAATAAGACAAAATGAGAAGTAGTATAATCATTAGGATTGTGAAGTTACCAGTTACAACCAAACCGAGTTTCAGATTCTTTTTCCAAACTTCCAGCAGGTGGCGCAATGGCAATGTGAGCTTCTATCTGAGTTTCACTCCAGATGAACTCAATCTCTGGATGAAACCACCCAGATCCAGAGGCTGCCTGGATCCATTCTTCCCACATTAGGAGAAACAACATAGTTAGAAATGCAATGAGATGAGGTTTCTGTTCCTCTCTCCACTTACTTCCTCCCCATCATTTGGCCTGGGACAAAATTCAAATTATTCTTATTGGGCATTTCTGGATTAGATTGGGTTTGCAGCTCATCCAAACCTAATGATAAGTGAGACTGTCAGCTAAAGGGTGGGGGGACAAAAAGCAAGTAATTTTCTTGTTCACAAGAAAGGCAATTTTTAATGAACAGCAAACCTTGTTCACAAAGATAATGGACATTCTGGACCAATGTCAGTCATGGGGGAGGGAAGGCAGGGAGCCTGGCAGCCTGGCTAACCAGCTTCCAGGGACTGAACCGGACGGAGTCCCTCCAGGCCTAGACACCCCCAGGGGATGAACAGGCCACAGCTGAGGCATGGCTTTTGCCTGGAGAAGGGAAAGAGCCCTCAAAAGAAGCAGCTCCACTTCATCTTTTCTACTTTGTTTCACATTTTAAATTGGCTGCCCCCAGGAAAACTACTCTGAAGGGAATTCAGGATGTAAATAAAAGTCATCAGAGTCCACCAAAATTGTTCCCATTCCACCCAGACCCACAAAGATGCACACCACTGTCTGGAGATATGGAATGTTCTGGGTCCTCGCTGCTGCTTCTCATAGCTCTTCAATAAGCCTTCAGTGTCCTTCTTGGTGTTGACTTGGAGAAAAAGAAGGGAGGGAAAAGACCATCTCAGCTCATCTTTGCAGAGAGAAGCTAAGTGGGTTTCTCCAGCTTGGTCCCAGAAGTTTTCACTTACTGATCTTCAGTCCTATTGTGGTCCAGATGCCTCCACAGACAAGTGGCTTTCCTGTGGCACCGTCTGGGTTCTGAGTGAGTGAGTCAAAGCCCTTGGCACAGAGTTGCTTTCAGTGTCAGACAACCCACGCCATTGGAAGGAACCACATAAAATGAGGAGGAACGGGGACGTGGCCACACTGTCTGCATACATGCCACTGGGGCTTCCCTGGTGGCTCAGATGGTAGAGAGTCTGCCCACAATGCGGGGGACCCAGGCTTGATCCCGGGGTCAAGAAGATTCCCTGTCAAAGGGCATGGCAACCCACTCCAGTATTCTTGCCTGGGAAATCCCATGGACAGAGCAGCCTGGTGGGCTACCGTCTGTGGGGCTGTGGAAGAGTCAGACGTGACTGAGAGACTAACACACGCTTTCACTTTCTTTCTTATACAACATCACCACACAGATGTCCTCCTCTTCTCTCTTGCTCTCTCTCTCTTACACACACACACACACACACACACACGCATACACACACAAACACAGAGGCATTCCTAAGGGTACTAGGATAGAGAAGATCATATAGCAAGAAGATAACTAACTTAGATAACTAAGGAGACTATATACCAAATAATTTAGCTTCAGGTTTAAGAGTTTGAAGTCACTCAGCCTGGGTTTGAGTCCCAGCCCTGCCACTTTCTAGTGTGATACTTTGAACAAATTACTCAAGTTCTGTGCATCTTAGGCTCCACCTGTTAAATGATAATAAAGATACCTACACATCACAATGTTGCAGAGAGGATTCAGTGAGATTCTGCCCATGGAGCACTTAGCACCATGCCAGGCACTGAGTGGTACTATGCACACGTTGACTATTATTATCTTCTGAAAGCATCAGAATAAAGGGGCAGTTTGAAACTGGAGCTCCTCCACCAAGGGAAAAGTTCATCAGAGGCAGTTGTGTCCAGGGACAATAGTTTTTGTCACTGAAATAATTTAAGACATTTTGTATGCTTCAAAGTGAACTCAACGCTTTTCCTGTCACAAGTTTCCAAGTGGCTGTCTAGGGGACAGCTGTGTGATGTTAGCTGGGAGGGTTTCAGATGATCTTCAGACTACTAACAACCTACACGTCAGGAGTACCAGCCCACGGGAAAAAACACAGGCCGCAGTGATGGAGCGGAGGCCGAGATAACCCCTAGGGGGCCAGGCCCCTTCTGTTGGACTGTGGGAAACCCAGGGGACCCAGTGGATGCTGGCAGAATAGATGCGGATGCTTGGCAGTGGCTATTGATCAACTGTAGAAGTATTTCAGCATGTTAATAATCTGTGTGGACAGGCTGGTGCACGCTGGCTGAGTATCCGTTCTAGGTCAAGGTGTAAAGTTCAGTCACACCCTCACCTGGCTGGCTTTCATGTGGCATCCATCTGTCCATTAGGCTTNCTGGCAGAATAGATGCGGATGCTTGGCAGTGGCTATTGATCAACTGTAGAAGTATTTCAGCATGTTAATAATCTGTGTGGACAGGCTGGTGCACGCTGGCTGAGTATCCGTTCTAGGTCAAGGTGTAAAGTTCAGTCACACCCTCACCTGGCTGGCTTTCATGTGGCATCCATCTGTCCATTAGGCTTCCTTGCTGGCTCAGTAGGTACAGAATCCGCCTGCAATTCAGGACACACAAGAGATGCAGGTTCAATCCCTGGGTGGGGAAGATCCCCTGGAGTGGCAGATCCCAACTCACTCCAGTATTCTTGCCTGAAAAAACCCGTGAACAGAGGAGCCCAGTGGGCTACAGTCCATGGGGTTGCAAAGAGTCGGACATGACTGGGCAACAAAACGTCCATCAGTTCATTGGCCAGACTGAACAGCTTGTTTACAAGATGTCTTCTTTGGCAAAATAGATCAGTGGAGAATAAATGAATTCATTCAGAAGAAATCTCTCCCCAATTCTGGAAGAACAAATCAATAACAAAAAGGCAGAGGGTTGGTTCTTACTCTTCTATAGCTGATGGAGGCTAAAATATTCCAGAGCCCTATCTTTTAGATGCTGACAGTCCAGGAAGAAGGATGAAAGGAAAGCCCATGAATGCAGAGAGGAGCTTCTGAGGTGGNTACCCCAATTCTGGAAGGACAAATCAATAACAAAAAGGCAGAGGGTTGGTACTTACTCTTCTATAGCTGATGGAGGCTAAAATATTCCAGAGCTGTATCTTTTAGATGCTGACAGTCCAGGAAGAAGGATGAAAGGAAAGCCCGTGAATGCAGAGAGGAGCTTCTGAGGTGGGCTTGGTGAGTCACAGGGATCATGAGGGACCACCCTATGTGTGGTGAGCTCTTGGGATGAGAAGCATGACTGGTTCTGTGTACCCCCAAATCAGAGAGTACCCAGTCAATACTCAGTGAGACCAAACGAGGAACTCAAGTGCAGGGTGGCAAGGAGTGATCGTGTATGTGGGGGCAAGTTTCAACAGAGGTAAGGGAGATGAGAGGAAGGAACAAACTCATGAGAGAGAAGACTCTGAAGTCAGCTTTCCTGGTCGTGTCTGGGCTCCAGAGTAAGCAAGGCTACCAAGAGAAATTTGTCCACATATTCTTTGAGATAGCCTGGGAGAGCAAGGCAGTTGTCCTTTGGAATTGACAAGAATGGAGGGTGAGAGAAGAGCTCACTGCACCTCTGCCATGGCCCCAGGCTGGCACAGTTGGTCCTCAGAGCCAGAGAAGGATGGAGCCTCACTATCCGGAAGGTGCTGTGGGTGTCAGCAGCCATGGAAGACCCTTCCCTGGGCTGTGAGGTCATCTAGGGGCTCAGAGTTGTTGGTCAGCTGCATTTTCAAGACTTTGTCCAGGGCCGCCCCCGAAAAAATCTGTAGGGGTTTGGAGACGGGAACCAGTGGACCTGCTCTGATGGGGATGCTAGCCAGAGAAATGACTGGCTACTCTAACCAATGACCCCCTCAGCTGGAGGGCATCCTTCAGTTGACAAAGCGCTGCCTCAGTCCTAAATCTTTCCAGCAGAGACGATCACTGCCACTTTCTAGATAAGAAAGCAAAGACCCAGAGAGGTTAAGAGATGAATCTGAGGTCTATGACGGCGATAGGCCATCCGGGGCACACGGGGTCACCATTCAGGTTTCCTGACTCTCAAGTGGGTCCTCTTAATCAGAGTGGGATGCGAGTGAAGTTCCTGCGGAGCTGTATGTAAGGAGGTGAGGTCCTTAAAAAGGAGGTGGCTGTGAAGTGATCCCCACCTGGTCACGTATGCGCGATGGTGGCCGTCTCAGCTTTAGCCCTTGGACACGCCTCGCTTGACTTCACCGACATCCAGACCTTCGTTTAATCACCGGTCTCATTCCAGTGGTGGAGGGTTTTGCTGGGGAAGCACGCAGTTGGGATTTCATGCTAGATACCCCAGTGCCCGCATGCCTGCTGAGCAAGCCTGGGGCTTTTCCACTGGCTATATCCTCACTGAGAAGTGGCCTAGAATCTCAATCTCTTTCTGCAGCGAGGAGAGGGGCAGAGAAGCAGACTGTTGCCCCCAGATAGGCCGGGAACCACAACAAACAACAGAAAAGATTCATGTGCTCAACGAAGCCGAATTTTAATTGATACTTTTTCTAACAGTGGTTCTGAACCAACATCCCTCAGCCCCCAAAGATGATGAAGGGGGTGCGGCTTAACGCCACAATTAGCAGACAACCCCACAACAAATACAGTAAACATTAATCATATTAAACATTGAACGCAGACTCTGGTACGCTTGAAGAGCAATGGGTTTTTACAGTTTTATTTTTACAGAAGACAAAGCAATGATTGTGGAGGAATTATTCTGATGTCAGTGCTGAAGGGAAATAATGTAACATTCTGGAATTTATATAAAAATTACAGCTTTGTTGTGTTTCACACTATATATAGTAATTTAATCATTTGCAGCTGATTAATTTCAGTGAAGGAAAATGTAGCATTATGCATCCCTAATGGAGTTCCAAGGTTTGAATTCTAATCGTGAGTTGGGCACAGTTTAAGTCTAAATTAGCAATTAGCTTGGGCAAGGGACACTTCGGTTAAAATGGAGTCATCTGTTGATGAGTACTGAGTCAACAAGAGAGCAGAAAGGAAGATCACCAGAAAAGTGCTTGCCACAGAACACTCTTTGCTGGGTTCATCATTATAATTCCTTACATTAGCAGAATGCAGTTGTGCATTAGAAAACAATTTCTTGTACGTTTATCTATCTGCATTGGTCTTCATCTAAGTCTATAAGTGGGTATTTGCACTCCATCATATGGTGAAGAAACTGATGCTCAGAAGAAGTAAGGTCACAGAAAGGAAGAGCACTTATGGTGGAGGATTTGAACCCAGTGTTCCATTTAAAAAGCCAGTATTCTTTCAACCTCAAGATATTTTCTGGGGAAATTTGCTCCAGTGGCAGGAAATAGGAGGGAGAGAGGCACGTGGGGCTGGAGTGGTTATTCTTCTAGTTTCCTCACTTTGGGCTTCCCTGATAGCTCAGTTCATAAAAAATATGCCTGCAGTGCAGGAAATCCTGATTTACTTCCTGGGTTGGGACGATCCCCTGGAGAAGGGAAAGGCTACCCACTTCAGTATGCTGGCCTGGAGAATTCCAATGGCTGGATAATCCATGGGGTCGCAAAGAGTCGGACAGACTGAGCAACTTTCATTTCACTTTCCTCACTTCAGAGCTGTCAGGAGCAGGCTGTGCCCTTCACCTGGAGGTCACAGCTCCCGTCAAGTGGTTACACTGCCCTCTCTGTGTCCAGGCTTTACTGATGCCCCTCTCAACTTGCCCCTTCAGGCTCAGGGTGGTCATGGTGCTCACTATTATCAGCCCTGGGGCACTGCCTGTCCTTTCCGGCAGTTTCCCTGCAGCCCGTCCTCCCTGTGAGCAATGAACCATGCAGGGAAGACCTGCCCCAGTTCAGCCAGGCAAAGGTTGCTTTCAAGGAAATGGACACAAGAAAGATGGAAGATGGGAAGTCATTTAATATTTTATTTCAGCACCTAGAGGCAATCAAGACAGGAGTAAAGAATATAGTGTTACACTCTTCAAACAAACAGAAGAGAACATGGCATGTTTCTAGAACCTCCTATCTCTCTGCTTATGCAAACTGCTGACTCCTCGTGCTGTTCCCAAATATCAGGGCTCTTGGGATGCAATGACACAAACTCAATTTAAATGGACGTAAATCGAAAAAGTGAACTTATTGGTTCATGGACTCCAACTTCAGGAAAAAAATGCATGGATCCAAGCTCAGGAAAGTCAGGCTCCAAGGCCTCCACTGCTGGGACTATTGGGTCGTCCTTTTTTTTCTGTGTTTCTCCCCAAAGTTTGTCTTTACTCCTCTGACAGATTCAGCCTTGTCAAGTGATGCCGATTGACAGAAAAAAAATTAAAACTCTATCATTCAGATCAGAAGTGGGGATCTGAAGCGAAATTCACTGAATCAGAGTCCTGGCAGGAAGCAGGATTTCTCAGATGGTTTAATTAAGGAGATTTTTTAACAAGAGGACTCATGGACAGTGTTCACTGTACACAAACAAGAAATATTGAAGCACCCAGACCTGAAGAGGAGGAAGCTAGCTGCACTGTGGGGAGTGCAGGGTGGGGCCAGTGATCAGGGACACAGCTACTGCCAGCCATGAGGGCTGAAGCAGGGGAGCTGGGGCACCCTGACCTCTCTCTTCTCCTGCCCTTGGATGACTTACCAGTAACATGCTCCCATGGGCACACCCAACCAGAAACGCAATTGCAAGGGAGTTGAGGTGGTGCAGGGTTCAGGGTCAGCCTCCCAGGGTGACAAAATAGGACAGTTAAGGCAAAAAGTGAAACTCGGAGGAGAAAGAGAATAACCTGCATGTTCATCTTGTATTTCAGCAAGAGTTGGGGGATTGGAAGAGTGAACATACTTGAGTGTTTTAATTTTATAAGAGAATCTCCTAAGAATTTCAACTTCAATGAAATAATTGACTCAAGCAGGGATCATCCACAGAAGCTAAAACCATTAAATAAAATACTGATTGGGCGCTCCTGGTAGTTCAGTGGTAAAGAATCCGCCTGCCAGTGCAGGAGATGCACTGTTCCATCCCTGGATTGGGAAGATCCCATGGAGAAGAAATGCCAACCCATTCCAATATTCTTGACTGGAGAGTCCCATGGACAGAGAAGCCTGGCGGGCTATAGTCCATGGGGTTGCAAAAAGAGTCGGACAGGACTTTGTAACTAAACAACAAAATGCTGGTTGGTCATCAGGATGTTTACATGATCTCAGAGTATCTTCCCAAAGACTTCTCGTTAATTACCAAAGGGAAGGTATCTTCACAGTGGAGAGACCTGCCACCAAGCTGCTTAACGAAGCCATCAAGCTTAGCATCACTCAGCGATCAAGTGACACAATGACACTACATGCCTTCTTGTGAGATGCAATGGGAAGTACACAACCTCACCTTTGTTGTGTGCTTGCCAAAATGTTTAAGAAAGTGAAAGTCGCTCCAACTCTTTGTGACCTCATGGACTATGCAGTATTCTCCAGGGCAGAACACTGGAGTGGGTAGCCTTTCCCTTCTCCAGGGGATCTTCCCAACCTAGGGATTGAACCCAGGTCTCCCACATTGCAGGTGGATTCTTTACCAGCTGAGCCACAAGGGAAGCCCGCCAAAATGTTTAAGCTGAGTCTAATTCAGAGAAAAGGACCAGGTAAGTCCAGATCACAGGGCACTCTTCAAAAGAGTCAGTGCCCTGAACAGCAGCAACCACAAAGAGGGGCTAAACAGAAGAGAGTACCACACACAACTTGGATGAATCTCACGGTGTTGAATAAGAGAAGCTAAGTTCAAGAAGGGTATATAAAACATGATTCTATTTCCATAAAGTTGGAAGACAAAACCCACTTAAGTATTAGAAGCCAGGACAGTGATTTCCCTCAGGGAGTGATGTCAGGAAGGGCACCCAAGAAAGAATTCCAGGATGCTGATGATGTTCAGTTTCTTACCTCAGTGCCTGTTACAAGAGTTTATTCCCTCTATGAAGGCCTACTGTAGTGAGTCCACTCTGTGTGTGAGTGTGCATATGTGTGTATTAGGGAGAGAGATAACATTAATGTGGCAAAATGCCACCAGCTCATGAGTCGAGGTGAAGGATCTGCGAGTATGCGTTTCATTATATTGTTTTCTAACTGTTCTCTAGGTTTGAAATTTTTGAAAGTAAAAACTTGGGCAGGGGGTGGGAAATAGGAATGATTTTGAATTATTTTTTAAATGCTACATGACAAAATAACTGACATAGTATTCATCAGTAGACATTACAGCGAGTTCACATCATTGACACACTTATTTAAATATATGCAAACTGTTCACACTTAGCTAAAATAAAACAAAGAACAAAAAGCAGAGCTACTTTGCATTTATTATGATTCCTAAACAGAAGCTGAGTATCTCGTCTGGTGCGCAAGTATAGAAATAACAAACTGTTCCAATGTTCACAGAAAAACTGTTGTGTTAGATATATTAAGTTATAGCTTGGGATCCACAAAACCATACCTATGGGATTTTGAATTCTCAAGGGTTAACCATACCTATGGGATTTTGAATTCTCAAGGGTTAGTTTAATGGCCAGTGATCTTTACTCTGCTCACTAAATTTAGAATCCCACTAACTTAAGCTGTGCCATCCCTGGCTATGTTGACCAATACGCGGACCTTGATTTCCTTTAAAATACATAGTCCTGTTTGGGTAGAAAGAGCTTATCAGCTCCCCATCCTCTGGTGTTTTTAGGCCCAAGCATGGATAGAAAGTCTCAGAAGAGGGCAGATAAGAGAAGAGGGAGAAGCTCTATTTGTTTTAATCTATTTCTGTTCCAAAATAACTTACTAGCCAGAAGCCAGCCGAGGATCCAATGAAGATCCAATGGTTCTTACTGTCAAAGGTCATCATTGCATAATCCTTATGTGTCCTCCTGCCCTCATCCTTTTAGCTGCCAAGGCTTCAGGAGAGCAAGCACTGTGGCCTCTGGGCACTTGAGTCTGAGGAAGAGGCAGAATCTGCCTGACTCTCCAGTATCCCAATGCCAACACAATAGGCACCTTTGGTTCAGCCCAGCTGCCAACCATCTGGGAGCCACTGTTCAGCTAGAATATAGTAGATGCTCATTAAATGTTTGTTAAATAAATGAGTGGGCTATGGAAAGAAGGGCTGCAGAAGAAGCTGAAGGAGTGGTTTTCATGGAAGATTCCGTGTAACTTGAAGGGATTTTTGCTCACTTCTGCTTAGAACCCAGCTCTTGAATCCTTGAGGATGCCATCCTGGGAGCAGTAGAGATAGACCTCTGGTGTGGATATCAATATTCTTATCTCAAGTGAATGTGCAGGTAACTGACATCTGCAAGGGGCCAGGGTCGGAGAGAATGACCATGGCTGTGTGGCAATTTAAAGACGACAAATTTCTGAGTCTATGTGTGATATCTCCTGGGAGTCCTTGACTCAGCATTTGTAGGGAACAGAGGCTCTGGCGGCATATAACAGAGAGTCAATGAAACTGCCAATTGCAGGGCTTCAGACATCTAGCCTCTGTAATCCTGTGAGCCAATTCCTTATCCTAAATCCCTTTGCATGTACAACTTGAACTCAGTATTGTGAAACTATGGACTGTAACCTGCCAGGCTACTCTGTCCATGGGATTTTCCCATGTGTTTAAATACATATTTAAAATGTATATATGTGAAAGTTGCTCAGTCGTGTCCAACTCTTTGTGACCCCCATGGACTATACAATCCATGGAATTCTCCAGGCCAGAATACTGGAGTGGGTAGCCTTTCCCTTCTCCAGAGAATCTTCCTGACCCAGGGATCAAATCCAGGTCTCCTGCATTGCAGGCAGATTCTTTACCAGCTGAGCTACAGGGAAGCCCAAAATGTGTATACACACACACACACATACACACACACGTGTGCCCGTGTGTGTGTATAGTATTATCATACTCTGTTTCTCTGAAGAACCCAGACTTAGATCACACAGTTGTATGATGAACACTCCTGGTTGCCTGTCTACCGAGTTTGCTGAGATCCCCCCCTCCACTTCTCAGTAAAGAGACCCCCTTTCACATTCCCTTGCTAGGAGGACCCACCCCTCCCAATGGAGACTCAAAATGCCAAACCCTCACCTTCCCAGCTCCCAGTACATTCAGAGCACAGGTGAGCAACGCAGACCCTGCCATGTGAACCTAAAGGAGAGTTTACCAGGGGCTACAAGGAAACATTTCTTTCCTAGAAAAGGAGCCACCCAAGGGGAAATGTTTTCCTCCAGCTCTGGGTACAGTTGCACTTGCCCAGTGCCAGAAACCTCGGTAACGTCTAGCCATCAGCAGGGAGACATGGCCTTTGTGCTGAGCAAAGCAGAGCAGAAAGAAACAAAACACAAGAATTCAGAATTCATGAGAATACTGTAGAGCTGCTGAATTAACCATCCAGAAATCACCCTGCCTCCAGATTTCTTATGTGACATAACAGACATTCTTATTGTTTGGGTAAGTGCTTAGTTGCTCAGTTGTGTCTGGTTCTTTGTAACCCTTTGGAATGTAGTCTGCCAGCCTTCTCTGTCCATGGGAGTTTTCAGGCAAGAATGCTGAAGTGAGTTGCCACTTACTACTCCGGGGGAATCTTCCCAACCCAGGGACTGAACGTGCATCTCCTGCCTCTGTGTTTCCTGCAGTGCCGGGGGATTCTTTACCCGCTGAGCCATCAGGGAAGCAAAAAACCGATATTAAGTCTTCTTTAAAGGAAAGTCTGTTTCCTGTACTCAAAAGCATCCTAATCGAATTAGCTGATTTTATTTTCATTGTTAAGAACTCATATCAAAGGAGGTCTCTTTATCCAGTCAAAGGTATACTTACAGGTTCATTTAGTATTCTTCTTTATTTACAAATAGCAGCATGAAATGAGAAATATATTTATATATCTATACCCATATTCATCCCTTCATCCTTCTATCCTTCCACCCCTCTGTCCATCTCTTAATCTAGCTGTGAGTTCCACAGTCAGCAAAGTTCAGAAGCCGTGATTACTGCCTACTTTTGGAGAATCACAACCAACATTAATGTATTAGAGCCTTTGAGAAGTTCTGCAGCAAAGAAACTTCTTTAACTCCATATTTTCTTGATTTTGGCTTGTTTGTTTGTTTTTGAATCACAGAACCCTTCTCTGAGCAGACATTTTAACAGCAATCCAATTTGGGAAATGTGTGCATGACTGCGTAACTCTCTCTCTCTCCTTAGATCCCATACACATTTTAAGAGGACAATTGTTCCCTCTGAAGGCAACGCTTGTTATTCTGAAGCACTGAAGCAAAACCTCCAGCACATTCGGAATCTGCTTAGATGTTTACAGATAGCTTCGTGTTAATTTCTATACGAAAGATATATATTTCTGGCCTCGGCNGAATGTGCAGGTAACTGACATCTGCAAGGGGCCAGGGTCGGAGAGAATGACCATGGCTGTGTGGCAATTTAAAGACGACAAATTTCTGAGTCTATGTGTGATATCTCCTGGGAGTCCTTGACTCAGCATTTGTAGGGAACAGAGGCTCTGGCGGCATATAAGAGAGAGTCAATGAAACTGCCAATTGCAGGGCTTCAGACATCTAGCCTCTGTAATCCTGTGAGCCAATTCCTTATCCTAAATCCCTTTGCATGTACAACTTGAACTCAGTATTGTGAAACTATGGACTGTAACCTGCCAGGCTACTCTGTCCATGGGATTTTCCCATGTGTTTAAATACATATTTAAAATGTATATATGTGAAAGTTGCTCAGTCGTGTCCAACTCTTTGTGACCCCCATGGACTATACAATCCATGGAATTCTCCAGGCCAGAATACTGGAGTGGGTAGCCTTTCCCTTCTCCAGAGAATCTTCCTGACCCAGGGATCAAATCCAGGTCTCCTGCATTGCAGGCAGATTCTTTACCAGCTGAGCTACAGGGAAGCCCAAAATGTGTATACACACACACACACATACACACACACGTGTGCCCGTGTGTGTGTATAGTATTATCATACTCTGTTTCTCTGAAGAACCCAGACTTAGATCACACAGTTGTATGATGAACACTCCTGGTTGCCTGTCTACCGAGTTTGCTGAGATCCCCCCCTCCACTTCTCAGTAAAGAGACCCCCTTTCACATTCCCTTGCTAGGAGGACCCACCCCTCCCAATGGAGACTCAAAATGCCAAACCCTCACCTTCCCAGCTCCCAGTACATTCAGAGCACAGGTGAGCAACGCAGACCCTGCCATGTGAACCTAAAGGAGAGTTTACCAGGGGCTACAAGGAAACATTTCTTTCCTAGAAAAGGAGCCACCCAAGGGGAAATGTTTTCCTCCAGCTCTGGGTACAGTTGCACTTGCCCAGTGCCAGAAACCTCGGTAACGTCTAGCCATCAGCAGGGAGACATGGCCTTTGTGCTGAGCAAAGCAGAGCAGAAAGAAACAAAACACAAGAATTCAGAATTCATGAGAATACTGTAGAGCTGCTGAATTAACCATCCAGAAATCACCCTTCCTCCAGATTTCTTATGTGACATAACAGACATTCTTATTGTTTGGGTAAGTGCTTAGTTGCTCAGTTGTGTCTGGTTCTTTGTAACCCTTTGGAATGTAGTCTGCCAGCCTTCTCTGTCCATGGGAGTTTTCAGGCAAGAATGCTGAAGTGAGTTGCCACTTACTACTCCGGGGGAATCTTCCCAACCCAGGGACTGAACGTGCATCTCCTGCCTCTGTGTTTCCTGCAGTGCCGGGGGATTCTTTACCCGCTGAGCCATCAGGGAAGCAAAAAACCGATATTAAGTCTTCTTTAAAGGAAAGTCTGTTTCCTGTACTCAAAAGCATCCTAATCGAATTAGCTGATTTTATTTTCATTGTTAAGAACTCATATCAAAGGAGGTCTCTTTATCCAGTCAAAGGTATACTTACAGGTTCATTTAGTATTCTTCTTTATTTACAAATAGCAGCATGAAATGAGAAATATATTTATATATCTATACCCATATTCATCCCTTCATCCTTCTATCCTTCCACCCCTCTGTCCATCTCTTAATCTAGCTGTGAGTTCCACAGTCAGCAAAGTTCAGAAGCCGTGATTACTGCCTACTTTTGGAGAATCACAACCAACATTAATGTATTAGAGCCTTTGAGAAGTTCTGCAGCAAAGAAACTTCTTTAACTCCATATTTTCTTGATTTTGGCTTGTTTGTTTGTTTTTGAATCACAGAACCCTTCTCTGAGCAGACATTTTAACAGCAATCCAATTTGGGAAATGTGTGCATGACTGCGTAACTCTCTCTCTCTCCTTAGATCCCATACACATTTTAAGAGGACAATTGTTCCCTCTGAAGGCAACGCTTGTTATTCTGAAGCACTGAAGCAAAACCTCCAGCACATTCGGAATCTGCTTAGATGTTTACAGATAGCTTCGTGTTAATTTCTATACGAAAGATATATATTTCTGGCCTCGGCGTATTGTTCATGATTCACCACCACATTCTAGGAACCTCCACTCTCGCTCATCCTGCCTGAGCTAACCATATCTGACACAAACAGTTCTCATTCATGGTGGCCCCATCCCACTTATGCCATCCATAGCCCAAGAGGCAATCTTGTGCTTGTGTTTTAACATAAACTTCAGATCACATGCATACTAACACTACTTCATGAGCAAGAAATTACCACATCTGGTTCATTGACATTTACTTCTGGGAACCATTTCAATCAGATTAATCCGTTTATCTAAATAATCTTCCACTCACTTCACAACATCGGACCTCACCAATACATTTTCTACCAATGCTTCCAACCTTCCTTTTTGTAGACTGAGGTGCAGGATTCATTATCACCTGGAGTTCTGCAAACTGGACATTATCAGAGTGTAAGGGAGGTGAAATAAGAGCCTCTATCCCATCAGAGTTTGAGGAAAGGGAAAAAAGGTGGGGCAGGTGGAGATGTCCATCCATCTCTGATATGACTGCTGGAGACTGTGGCTTAGATGTGCAGGAACAAATATGCCTTGTATTAGGACTGGTAGCTTATGCTGCAGCAACAACCCAAGAGTGGCAGATAGAAACAAAGAGTTATTTCTGGTCCACATCACATGTCCACTTTGGGCCAGCTGAAGCTCTGCTCCATGTCCGCTTCACTCAGGAGCACAGCAGTTGGAAAACTGCCAATCCTGGTGGCAGAGAGGGAAATGCTAGTATGGCAAGCCCCACACCAACTCTCAGAGCTTCCAATCAGAGGCGACCACATCACCTCTGCTCACGTTTCATTGGCCTCACGTGAGCTCCATTACCACAGGGCCCCAGCCCTGAGCCCCAGAGCTGGAGAGAGGTGTTCCCGTAGAGCAGGCATCACTGGAAAAGCCATGGGCTTTGTCCCACTGCCCTGACTACCCTAAGAGCAAAGCCACACCTATGCTCTCTACAGACAGATGGAGCCCAAAGAGAGTGGACAACAGGGGGTAAACTCCGTACCTCTCCAGTCAGGTGAGAAGCGACCAGCAAAAACAAATCACAACAGGACTTTTGCAAAATAGGTCTTCCACTTACTCATTGTCTTCTGCAGTTTTAAATTCCTAGCTCACTCTTGAGCTCTCTTCTTCAAGTTCCCCACCTTCTTCTTGGTTTGCTTTCCCGTCATTCTAGACTGCTTCATCCTCCTCCTATAAGAACTGTGAATCCCACTCTACTGCTGGATGCCTGGCTACCTGAGCCAATAATCCAACCCCTGAGTTACTAACAGGAAAACGCGATGCTTAGTTCAGTCTGAGAAAAGTCTGTCTGTGACTTGCCACCAGGGCTTTCCGATGGAAACACTCACTGAGCAAGTGGATGAATGAAGAGACACCATCGAAAGCCCAGTATAGTAGGCACTTCCATGTGAATTTCAGTGTGAGTTTCCCACCTTCAGCATCTTTGCCAATTCTCCTCCCCCTCCCACAGCAGTATCTTTCATTTGAGCTCTTTCTTTATCCAAATCCCAACAGATCTTCCTGTGTCAATCAAGCTCAGGCCCTACCTCACCTAGACACACTCCCACGTTGACCTACAGTGATGGTGACCCATAGTGATACTCTGTCTACACAACCTGGAGTTCAGGTAACAGAACTGGAGGGGGCAGGACCAGGGACTGAAGCCCTGTACTCTGTCCCCAGAGCCCAGGCACCTGACCTCTACACTACAGAACAGATGGGACAAGAAGAGGACAGCCAGGGCCTCCTGAAATCAATCACATAGGGCATGCCTTGAGCCAGACAGTCTTGGGTTCAAGTTCTTGCTTTCCTGCTTACTAGAGGTTTTATTTTAAACAAGTTACTTCACTGGAAGAAACACAAGCTGGAATCAAGACTGCCGGGAGAAATATCAATCACCTCAGATATGCAGATGACACCACCCTTATGGCAGAAAGTGAGGAGGAGCTAAAAAGCCTCTTGATGAAAGTGAAGGAGGAGAACAAAAACGTTGGCTTAAAGCTCAACATTTAGAAAACGAAGATCATGGCATCCAGTCCCATCACTTCATGGGAAATAGATGGGGAAACAGTGTCAGACTTTATTTTGGGGGGCTCCAAAATCACTGCAGATGGTGACTGCAGCCATGAAATTAGAAGACGCTTACTCCTTGGAAGAAAAGTTATGACCAACCTGGATAGTATATTCAAAAGCAGAGACATTACTTTGCCAGCAAAAGTACATCTAGTCAAGGCTATGGTTTTTCCAGTGGACATGTATGGATGTGAGAGTTGGACTGTGAAGAAAGCTGAGTGCCGAAGAATTGATGCTTTTGAACTGCAGTGTTGGAGAAGACTCTTGAGAGTCCCTTGGACTGCAAGGTGATCCAACCAGTCCATTCTGAAGGAGATCAGTCCTGGGGTTTCTTTGGAAGGAATGATGCTGAAGCTGAAACTCCAGTACTTTGGCCACCTCATGCGAAGAGTTGACTCATTGGAGAAGACTCTGATGCTGGGAAGGATTGGGGGCATGAGGAGAAGGGGACAACAGAGGATGAGATGGCTGGATGGCATCACGGACTCAATGAACGTGAGTCTGAGTGAACTCTGGGAGATGGTGATAGACAGGGAGGCCTGGCACGCTGTGATTCATGGGGTTGCAAAGAGTCGGACACGACTGAGCGACTGAACTGAACTGAAGAATGTATTAATCATAAATATGTTTGTTATAAAATGTTCTATTAGTTTATGTTGACTCCAAGTAAATGTTCTCTATTCACTTTTTTAGTCTTCTGTCCTTTCCAGTACTAAAATTTTAATTGGAAATTACTAAATTGCTGCAAAATCTTAAAGTTGGAAGAGGCTTTGAAGTACTGATATATAAACTTAAACTCAGTTCCAGCTTGTCAATTTCAGTGTATCTGCATCCCATCCTTCAGGGGTATCCTGCAAGACCTGGTCTCAGCATTAGCATTTCCTGCCTTTTCTACTCAAATACTTCAAGCTAAATAGTTTCATACATGATGAGCAATAGCCTACTTAGTATCAATTCCCTTCAAAAAGATCAAGGTTCTCTGCTTAAGATAATTTACCCTTTGAATTTTAAAACCAGGATGTTTGAGAGATTTGATAAAATTCACATTGTCTTCTTGTAGTGCCTAAAATTAGGATAGTGGATTAGAAGTTACTTTAAGAGTATAAAAATGAATTACTGAAATTCTAATTTAGAAATTCAAGCTAATGTATGAATAATGAGTGGAGGAAAAAAGACCAACTCAACATACATCTTCCCTTCTCTTTATTCACTGTATTTTTCCTGTAATTTTATCTTTATTCATTCTTCATTTTTAACTCACCACTTCTGCTACCTAACGTAATCTAACTCTATGTCTCCTATACATGTCAGACACCCAACTATAGCAGACACATGATGAAGCAACTCATCAAGTGCAAGTTAATGAATTCTCAGAGAAGTTCCTGATCAATAAAGGAATGAAAGTGGCTCAGTAGAAATTGCATTTTCCACCTCTCATTTATTTCAGGATGCAACTTAAAAGACAAAGGGCAGAAGAATGTTCAGATGTCACTTTGCTTTCCTAAGGAACTGTTTTTCATGACTATAATATCATAATGCTTTTGGGAGAACTATCTGTGAATGTTCTATGATAACTACAGTTATTGTAACGTAAAAAAAGCAACTGTGTCCAAAATTTTATTATTTCACTTAATCAGGTCACAGTCACAAAGTAACACTAATTCTGAATATCATTTACACATTAGCCTCCCCTTAGAAATCTCCCACTTGAGATAAAATTAATCAACAGAAATTTAGTTGTATAGAGCAGGATTAGTATTCTAATAAAGTTGTGTCCACAGTAAAGGATATTAAGAAAAAATATGTATTTGAAGGATTAAGAAAAATAACCTGAACACATGTACTTAATTTTAAATCACACACGTTGTTCCTTTCTAATTGATTATGGCACCTTTTGTAGCTCCAGAAACAGCAAGTACTAGTGTTATAATTTTCAAAATATCTTCAACAAGAAACTAAGGGTTTAGAATGACCTCATATTTATCACTTTTAACACTATCACATATCAGTAGACATAGCAAATGTTCAATACTAAGTTTAACAGTTTGAAAAAAAACAATTAAAATAAAAAGGTAATTATATGATCATAGTTAATCATTTCTAACAATTTGCTCTTGGGTTAGCCAAGTAATTTCACTTCTTTATGAGTATTATGATATTAATATTTGTATAGGCATCGCATTGTTTAGTTACTCTTTCCAAATTAAATTGTAATATTTTATCAAGAATTGAGTCTTTGGCCTCTTGATCATTTTCATGGCTCCTATATATGTCTTTCACAGTTTGTCAATACCAGTAAGAATCGAATTCAGTATTTTACGCATGGTCTTACCCAGCTTTCATCAGTAGATTGTTACTCACCTCTCATGAATTCAGAGACTATATAAACATGGCATCAAATATGTGGAACTGATTTTTCTCTTCATATATAATATGCATGCTATCATTGTTTTCATCATCAGACTTTGATTATCATCACTTTTTTCAGCTTATAGTATTCAAACTATTTGTGTTTTGGAAGCTAATTCTTTTTCTTTTTACTTTCCTCTGTAATTTTTTTACAATTATCCCATAATTGTCAGTTTGCTTCTCCTGATAATGTAAAAGAAACGAAAGTTTGTTTTTAAAAACTAGAAATGTTAATATTAAATAAAGTCCTGAAAGACTCATGATAAAGATCAAGTGTACTAGAAAATTACTAACTCTTGCCTATTAACATACTGTTTTCCAAATGTTGAGCATTCAAACTTTTCCAATATTATTTTGTAAAACAAAGAGTGAAACTTTACTATGCAGATAACAAAAGGTAATGCATGGCATTTATTTTAAACTAAAACTACCTTAATTTTCCCACTAGAACCTTACTTTATTGAAAAGGCAAGCTATACAAATTCTAGTTTTTGCTCCAAAAAGGAGAATTGTGACATATACTACAAGAAAACTATTTCAGCAAAGCTCTGCTATAATTTCAAATTCACACAAATGACAGGTTCACACTGATAAAACTCATAGACTTTTTTGCACTCTTTTCTCAGAATGTTTTCCTCCATTTACTGCCTGTCTTCATCTATCAGACTCTTGATTCTGCAAGAATTAGTTCAAATGTCACTTTGTGAAGTTTTCTTCACTTCTCATCAGAATAGATTATACCTATGACTTGATCAGTTCAGTACAGTTCAGTTCAGTGGCTCAGTTGTGTCCCTCTCTTTGCAACCCCATGGATGGCAGAACGCCAGGCTTCCCTGTCCATCACCAACTCCCTGAACTTACTTAAATTTGTGTCCATTGAATTAGTGATGCCGTCCAACCATCTCATCCTCTGTCGTCCCCCTCTCCTGCCTTGAATCTTTGCCAGCATCAGGATCTTTTCAAATGGGTCAGTTCTTTGCATCAGGTGGTCAAAGGATTGGAGTTTGAGCTGCAGGCAGCATCAGTCCTTCCAATGAATATTCAGGACTGATCTCTTTTAGGATGGACTGGTTGTATCTCCTATTTATCCAAAGGACTTTCAAGAGTCTTCTCCAACACCACAGTTCAGAAGCATCAGTTCTTTGGTGCTCAGCTTTGTTTATAGTCCAACTCTCACATCCATACATGACTACTGGAAAAACCATAGCTTTGACTAGAGGGACCATTGTTGGCAAAGTAACATCTCTGCTTTTTAATAAGCTGTCCATGTTGGTCATAACTTTTCTTCCAAGGAGCAAGCGTCTTTTAATTTCATGGCTGCAATCACCATCTGCAGTGATTTAGGAGCGCCCCCCCCCCC
>SJYX01009130.1:0-13427 GCA_006410675.1 Oreotragus oreotragus | reverse complement strand
ATTTCATGGCTGCAATCACCATCTGCAGTGATTTTGGAGCCCCCCAAAATAAAGTCTGTCACTATTCCACTGTTTCCCCATCTATTTGCCATGAAGTGATGGGACCAGATGCCATGATCTTAGTTTTCTGAATGTTGAGTTTTAAGCCAACTTTTTAACTCTCCTCTTTCACTTTCATCAGGAGGCTCTTTAGTTCTTCATGTTCTGCCATAAGGGTGTTGTCATCTGCATACCTGAGGTTATTGATAATTCTTCTGGCAATCTTGATTCCAGCAGCCCAGCATTTCTCATAATGTACTCTTCATATAAGTTAAATAAGCAGGGTGACAATATACAGCCTTGATGTACTCCTTTTCCAATTTGGAACCAGTCTGTTGTTCCATGTCCAGTTCTAACTGTTGCTTCTTGACCGGCATACAGATTTCCCAGGAGGCAGGCCAAGTGGTCTGGTATTATCTCTTGAAGAATTTCACAGTTTGTTGTGATCCACATGGTCAAAGGCTTTGGCATACTCAATGAAGCAGAAGTAAATGTTTTTCTGGAACTCTCTCACTTTTTCAGTGATCCAACGGATGTTGGCAATTTGATCTCTTGTTCCTCTGCCTTTTCTAAATCCAGCTTGAACATCTGGAAGTTCACATTCATGTACTGTTGAAGCCTGGCTTGGAGAATTTTGAACATTCCTTTGCTAGCATGTGAGATGAGTGCAGTTATGTGGTAGTTTGAGCATTCTTTGTCATTGCCTTTCTTTGGGATTGGAATGCAAACTGACCTTTACCAGTCCAGTGCCCACTACTGAGTTTTCCACATTTGGTGGCATATTGTTGCAGCACTTTCACAGCATCATCTTTTAGGATTTGAAATAACTCACCTGGAATTCCATCACCTCCACTAGCTTTGTTCATAGTGATGCTTCCTAAGGCACACTTTACTGAGTATTCCGGGATATCTGGCTCTAGGTGAGTGATCACACCATCGTAATTATCTAGGTCATGAAGATTTTTTTTTTTTAATAGTTTTCTGGTATTCTTGCTACCTCTTCTTAATATCTTCTGCTTCTGTTAGGTCTGTACCTTTTCTGTCCGTTATTGTGCCCATCTTTGTATGAAATGTTCCCTTGGTATCTCTAATTTTCTTGAAGAGATCTCTAGTCTTTCCCATTCTATGGTTTCCTCTATTTCTTTGCACCGATCACTGAGGAAGGCTTTCTTATCATCCCTTGCTATTTTTTGGAACTCTGAATTCAAATAGGTATATCTTTCTTTTTCTCCTTTGCCTTTTTCTGCTCTTCTTTCATAGCTGTTTGTAAAGCCTCCTCAGAGAGCCATTTTGCCTTTTTGCATTTCTTGTTCTTTGGGAGGGTCTTGATCCCTGCCTCCTGTACAGTGTCATGCACCTCAGTCCATAGTTCTTCAGGCACCCTGTTTATCATATCTAATACCTTGAATCTATTTGTCATTTCCACTGTATAATCATAAAGGATTTGATATAGGTCGTACTTGAATGATCTAGTGGTTTTCCCCACTTTCTTCAATTTAAGTCTGAATTTGGCTTTTTGGAATTCATAATCTGACTTGATATAAGATAGAAACTTATTATTTTCCTCTATTAGAATATAAATCTGTCAGTACAGAAATGATGTTTTACTTGTTCTGTATTCCCATAAGAGCAAGTGCAAATATTTAATCATCTGGTTTCTCCATATACTTCTGGAACAGTAGCTTAGGGCAAAGTAATATGGGTTAAGTAACCAGCCTAAGAATCAAAAAGATAAAAATTCATTTAGAGGTCAATGGCTTTGGTGTCTAAGAGACCCCAAGTTTCTCCTAAACCTATAGCTATGTTAGATTAAGAATTTTAAGTATTAATATGCAGTAATTAATAGATTATTTTGTTTTTCCCCAATAACTATTTTCAATTAAGCCATGAGATTTTGTATCACCTTTTTCCTAAAATAAGATTTGGAGATGAATAAGTGGTTGGTATTGGGAAAATGACATTTTATGGCCAAAGTGGAAAAAAGACAAGTTACTGACTTTCAAAAGCACTGCCCAGAGGTACAGCTTGCTATGCCAAAAAATAAGTGTAGTTGTCCTTTTAGGCAAAAATAATGTTCTCATGAGACAAAACTGTGTGTGTGCGTGTGTGTGTGCATCCTTAGTCATGTGTGACTCTTTGCAACCCCATGGACTGTAGCCCGCCAAGCTCTCTCTGTCCATCAGATTTTCCAGGCAAGAATATTGAAGTGGGTTGCCATTTCCTTCTCCAGGGGATCTTTCCAAACCAGGGATCAAACCTGGGCTCCCTGTGTCTCCTGCACTGACAGGCAGGTAAGGCTCCCTGGTGGTTCAGTTGGTCAGGAGTCTGCCCGTCATGTGGGAGACCCAGGTTCGATGCGTGGGCCCACAAGATCTGCTGGAGAAGGGAATGACTACCCACTCCAGTATTCCTGCTTGGAGAATTCCATGGACAGAGGAACCTGGCGAGCTATAGTGGGGTCACAATGAGTTGGACACAACTGAGTGACTAGCACCAAAATTGTATTGTTTAAATTTAGCATACAGTGGGGTTTAAATAGAATCTTTTTTAAAAATAAAAATAATTTGAGTGCTTCAGATAAATAAAGGTATTTTATTTCACCAGTTAATCTTTCCATACATTGGATATGCTGCTGCTAAGTCACTTCAGTCGTGTCCGACTCTGTGTGACCCCATGGACAGCAGTCAACCAGGCTCCCCTGTCCCTGGGATTCTCCAGGCATGAACACTGAAGTGGGTTACCCCAAAATATCTTTTTTGAGCTGCCATGTCTTTCACAAAGTGACTATTGAACTGAGTATAGTTGTAGTAATTTCTTTTTTCAAATGTTATTGAAATTTAGTTGATTTACAATGTTGTGAAAATGTCTTCTGTACAGCAAAGTGACTCAGTTATACATATATATATTATTTTTCATACTTTTCCATTATGGTTTATCACAAGACATTGAATGCAGTTTCCTATGTAATACAGTAGGACTTTGTTGTTTACCCACCTTATCTTTAACAGTTTATCTCTGCTAATCACAGACTCCCAGTCCTTTCCTCCTCTCCACTTATGTGTAGAATCTAAAATACAATACAAATCAACATGTCTAATTATTGTAAGTTCTGATATTTTGTTTTCATATACCCAAGGAATAGTAGGTATTATTAAGAAAGAGACTCAATCCAATCAGAGAATGTTACACCAGATTTAGAGATGTTACTTCATATAATTGTATTTAGTCATGTAGTCAAGTTCACTGTACAGTCATGTCATATTTAAAGGGATGCTACACTATAATCCCAGTTATCTCTTTCCTTTCCTGGGAACTGAACATATATCTCCTCCTTAGTTTCTGTGGGAAGTGTGTTTATTTAGACTATTTATTGTGGACTTTAAGCAAATATGACTTTCAAAATATCTGAAAGATGTATAAATATATAAACCAACCTGACATACATTATCTTCCTAATAGATTATCACAGAATTGTCAGGAAAAGGAGAGAGTGACTCATATCATTTTTTGGCTTGTTAAACTGTGGTCAGATAAAATTCTAATCACCAAATTATTTTACTATAATTGCTTCATTTAAAAATGATCATTAATACTAATAAAGCAAATATAAACAATACATTTTCTTAATGATAACACCTACTCATTTGGTACAAAACAATTCAAACAAGTAAAAAATTGTTTCTGATGTTTATAATTTTTCAATAATTGTCCAATGGTCTGCTTTCATGAAAAATTCAATGACTGTGCAGCAAGACTCATATATAAATCTTGGAGACCAGTAATATAGTTATATATATTGCTTTGTGTATAAAAATGTTTATTTCATTTTAATTAGGGGAAGAGTAGCACAGTTTTATGAGGTGTATCTGAATGATGAAATGTTCAGTCATATCAAGATGAAGTTATACTGTTTCTAAATTTCAAACCTGTCATAACATTATACTGTAGCTCTTAAATGTGTGATAGTCTAAAAGTGTGACTTTTAATCCGTGAGAAAGTATCACAATGTCAAAGGATTTTTAGAAAGATATTTTTCCTTTTACTTTTCTTGTCACCGAGATAGCAATGACATAAATTTATTGGAAATAAGAAAAATTGGCATTGCATTTCTCAACAGGCATGCAGATAATATATAGAGAATCAGGAGTGTGTTTTAAAATGTTTGGAAAGGACAGACAAGGATAGACTGGAAGTGATTTAATGATTTATAAGATTAAAGTGATCTGAAGAGTTTAATAATATGCATTAGGGAGTGGAATTCAGTAACAATATGCCAGATCTTGCTCAGATGTTCTGTCTTGCATTCTTCACATGAAAGAGTCTTTAGCTTCCCCTCTGTAAAATCATAAATGTTTGGTTACCCAAATGACTTTTCCAAATTTCCCAGGCTATCCAATGTCCAGTTATTTTACAATACAGTGTCTTGAATATCTTAATGGCATAACTGGCACAGAATCTTTTCTATATTAGCACTGGATCTTCAAACACGTTTGTCACAACAGCACGTGCAGGGAGACAATTAAAGTAAATATTTTAAAAAAATGTTTGAAGTAAAATATCTTTGTGATATTCTTTATATAAACTGGTCTATTTATGGCTTCCCAATGAAGAGAAAGAATGTGCACTGAATGTAGCAAAGCAAAGCAAGCTACCGTCAAGAACAAAAATGGGCTTGTACAAGTGTCATATTTTCAGCAAAACTTTACATAAAGGTGATGTATCTGTCCTTAAACATATTAGGATCCCCATTCTCCATGCACAAAGTTATACATGCACACACACACACACACACTAAAAGAACACTGCAGCGATGGCTGTTCATTTTGGCTACCTACCCTTGGTATGTTATGTTGTCATTCACATGGACATTTGTCTTATTTTTTGGCTAGAAACCACATTTTTTATTTCTACTGAACGTCTGGTTATCTTCAACTTGTCAGCTGCTTTATACTGTGAGGTTTGCTTAGCACCTGGGTGCCTGATAAAAGTTGATGCAGTATCAGGTAATGCTGTGATTACTGTAATAAATTCAGGCTTCACAATTGCTTTACTATGGCAAATCATATTCAAGAAAAGGCTTTTTATGTGTTCCATGAAAGTAGATGACTATGGACCCCACTCTATAAAGCCTCGTCTTTTTCTCAGATAGCTTTGAGTTTCTCCAGATTTAAATATATCAAAAGACTGAATTCTAAGAAGGAGTTCAAGGTTGTTGAAAGGGAGCCACCTCTGTCCATGTAATTTTTCAGGCAAGAGTACTGGATTGGGTAACCATTTCTTTCTCCAAGAGATCTTCCTGATGCAGGGGTTAAATCCAGGTCTCCTGCATTGCAGGCAGATTCTTTAATATCTGAGCCACCAGGGAAGCTTGACAGTTGAAGAATAATCTGCTCGGTTGGTAAAATAGCTAATGATTAAAAACTAAATGAGAGACATACTTTTACATTTCTATAGATTGTGATGCTTTTGGTTAGTAAACAACTGATTATAGTTTCATGTTTCCCTTTTCTTATTTTTTTCTTCTTTGCTTCTGTAAGTCACAGATTCTAAAGAATATATTCCTTCCTGCTTTTATTTATTTTGTTTTATTTTTATTTTATGGCATGAATAGTTATCTTCCTTACAGACTCATTAAATAATGATTTCCCATTATTTCCCAAGATTTCCCATTAACTTTTTTATATGTATATTTTTTCAAGTTCTCAAAGATGCAGCTCTCCTATGACTAAATTTCAGAATCCATAATTAATAAATCATGATTGATGAATCCAATTAAATATGTATCAAACAATAAATTTGACTGTATGTAGATGAAAAACACACCTAAGCAAGCATATATGATAAACTAAGTGAAAAACTTACCTGCAATACATCATAAACAAAAAGGTAATATATTTTCTATATAAAGAATCCCTAAAAATAAATAAGACCAAAGGAAAAATGGAAAATGATGATTATGAACCTTTAGTTACTCTCACAGTGTCTAGCATATAGAGAGACATTAAATGTTTTATGAAGAAATGGGTGAATAAGTGACTATTCAATCAGTTGTCCTGACATTTCAATAAAAAGCTTCACTTTTTGTGTAGATTACCAGTAAAGAGATTGCATAAATTTTATATATGAATCTATATAATATTTAAAATCTGTACTTTTAAAGACATTGAGTATAGTTCCCTATTCTATAGAGTGGGCCTTTGTTGTTCCTACTTTGTGTAGATTAATGTGTATATGTATAGGAATGTATATATGTTAATTCCAAACTTCTAATTTGCCTCTTCTCCCCCACCCAGTCCACCAACTGTAACCATAAATTTGTTTCCTGTGTCTGTGAGACTATTTCCGTTTTGTAAATAAGTTTATTTGTATCATTTTTTTAAGATCCTGCATATAAATGATATATCATATTCCTATGATATTTGTCTTTCTCTGCCTTCAGTTAATAATTGTTTCCCTGAGTGGCTCAGAAGTTAAGGCGTCTGCCTCCAATGCCCGGAGACCCGGGTTCGATCCCTGAGTGGGGAAGACCCCCTGGAGAAGGAAATGGCAACCCGCTCCAGTATTCTTGCCTTGGAGAATCCCATGGACAGAGGAGCCTTATGGTTGTACCATGAAAGTGAAATAAGGCCATTTGCAGCAACATGGATGGGCCCCACAATTATCATATTAAGTGAAGTAAGTTAGGCAAGGAATGACAAATATCATATGATATATTTTATATGCAGAATCTTAAAAAAATGATTCCACTGTAGGGCTTCCCAGGTGATGCTAGTGATATTAAATAACTGCCTTCTAATGCAAAAGACATACTAAGAGACTCTGGTTCAATCCCTGGGTCAGGAAGACCCTCTGGAGGAGGGAATGACAACATACTCTAGTATTCTTACCTGGATAATTCCATGAACAGAGAAGCCTGGAGGGCTACGGTTCATAGAGTCACAAAGAGTGGGATATGAGTGAAGTGACTGAGCATGCGCATGCACAAACACACACACACACATTTGCGCACAATATTCCATTATAAATATGTATACCACACCTTGTTTATACATTCATCTGTCAATGGACATTTAGGTTGATTCCATTTCTTGTAAATAGTGCTGCTATGAACATTGAAGTTCAGGTATCTTTTTGAATAAGAGCTTTCTCTGGATATATGCCCAGGATGGATATATGCCCATCAAATAGAATCATGTGATGACTCTGTTTTTTTTAGTTTTTTTTAAGTAGCATTTATACTGTTCTCCACAGTGGCTGTGGTAGTTTACATTCCCACCAGCAGTGTGGGAGGGTTCCTTTTCCTCCCTACACTCTCCAGCATTAGTATTTGTACACTAGAGCTCATCAATGAATTCAGTACTGTTGCTGGATACAAAATTAATATCAGAAATCTGTTACATTTCTATTCATGAACAGTGAAATATCAGAAGAAATTAAGAAAATACCAATTATCATTGCATCACAAAAATACCAGGCAACAAACCTTCCTAAGGAGGCAAAAGGCCTATTCCCTCAAAACTGTAAGCTGCTGATGAAAGAAACTGAAGAAAACACAAACAGATGGAAAGTTATACTATGTTCTTGTATTGAAAGAATCAGTATTCTTAAAGTGACCATACTCCTCAAGGCAATCTACAGATTCAATGCAATCCCTATCAAAATGCCAATAGCATTTCACAGTACTAGAACAAAACAATGTAAAATTTGTATGCAATTATAAAAGACCTAGAATGCCACAGTAATCTTGAGAAAGAAGAATGGACCTGGAGGAATCAAGCTCCCTGACTTCAGACTATGCTACAACTACATCAGTCAAAACAGTATGCAACTGGCAAAAAATCAGATATGGAGATCAGTGGAACTGAATGAAGATCACCAGAAGTTAACCCACACATATTAATTTACAGCAAAGGAAACAAGAATATACAATGGGGAAAAAAGGCTCTTCAGTAAGTGATACCAGGAATACTGGACAGCTACATGTAAAAGAATGAAATTAGAACCTTTTTAATACCATATACAAAAATAAACTCAGAATGGATTAAAGACCTAAATATAAGGCTGAATGCTGTAAAACTTTTAGAAGAAAACATAGGTAGAACACGCTTTGACAAAAATCTCAGCAATACTTTTTTGGCTCCATCTCCTAGAGTAATGGAAATCGAGACAAAAATGGACCTAACTAAACTTAAAAGCTTTTGCACAGCAAAGGAAACCATAAATAAAATGAAAAAGCAACCTACAGGCTGGAAGAAAATATTTGCAAACAATGCTATCTATAAGGGATTTGTTTTTAAAATATCCAAAGAGTTCATACAATTTAATGTTAAAAAAAAAAAAGTCAAAAATGAGCAGAGACCTAAATATATATTTTTCCAAAGAAAACATGCAGATGGCCAACAGGCATGTGAAAATATGCAATAGTGCTAATTACTAGAGAATTGCAGGTCAAATCTACAATAAGGTATCACCTCAGACCAGTCAGAATGTCCATCATTAAAAAGTCTACAAATAAAATTGTGTACTTTATACATAGAACAGATATATATTTATTATACATAATTTGTATTGAATTATAAAGTAGATATTACATATTATGTGTAATATATATATTCATTTATACATATATACATACACATGCATATATGTATGTATATATAGGTATATATCTTTTCCCTTAAATTATGCTAAAACAGGGTAGAAGCTTACTAAAAAACACAAATAGATTGGCATTTAATTTGTAGAGTACATTGTCTCTTTTTATATTGTTATAGCATCACTTCTGCTTATTACATAGAAAAAAATAAAAACATAATAGTTAATAATAGATAATAGATGAATGAATATAGATTGAATTGTTTTTCTTCAGTCTTCACCTGCCTCATTCAACCAAATGACTCTGCTGTGCCCCAGAGTAAGTGAACTAAAATTTTCCATTTAATTGGTGTTGAGCTTTGCCCACAGGACTTAGCTTTGATAAATAGAATGTTAAGGGGCATGACTTACAGAGATCTTAAACAAGCTTGCATAATTTGGCTCAGATGGCTTGGCCTGGGTAGCTGCCTGTCCAAAAATGCATAGAAACACATGCAGCATGCCTGAACCCATCCTGCAGCCTCAAGCTGGAACCTGGCATGTAGCTGGTTTACCATGAGCAAAAATTAAAAACTTGTTATTGTAAGCCGTCAGATTTTGGAGAGTTTCACTGTGAAAACTTATTTCTATGTTAGCTGACCAATAGAAAATGGTATCAGAAATAGAATGGTGCCACCAACAGATCTCCAAAACATGTGCCAAGAGCTGACTTTACAATTGAGTAGTGGATGTCGAAGAAACTGTTATATTGGACTGAGAACATGAAGATTGCCATTATACAGTAGCAAAATATCTGATAGAAGTGTTATCTGTGGTAACCTGGAAGTCAAAAAATGTACCCAAAGAACTTCTGGTATTGGGCAAGCTGTGAGGCAGAATGTGGATATCACGAGTGTATTATTGCTAGCAGCATGTATGTGATGTTACCACAAGAGAGATAAGCTCAGAAAAAGGGGAGAGGGAAATAAACTGGCCAGTATGCAAGCAGAATTTAAAGGTACTATGGAGATCCCTCTTTCCCAGATAGCTTTAGAATTGACAGCATTAAGTTGAGAGAGTCATGGAAGAGAGAATGCAAAGAAAGAGCTTATTCATGAAAACTAGTTCTAAGGAAGAACTCCTGGCTTGGTTATTCATGAGAAACAGACCAGACGCCTAAGAAATTTTTGAGTAAAGTGTATTCCAAGGAAACCTCACAAGCTTGGGTTTCAAAGTTATTTGATTATTTGAAATTTAAAACAAACATTGGATGCCCAGATTTACAGGATCAGGATTCCTGCTGTGAAATTCACTCAGTACCCAAGAAGGAATACTTTCCAGACCCACTTCAGGAAGTGGTCAAAGAAAACTCTCCTAGAAGATGAATAGGAGTCATGTAAAACCATAGCCAGTGGAGTTAATCCCTGAGAGTAAAATCTGTATTTAATCCCAGTCCTTTTCCCCATCTACAACACGGGCAGAACCACAGTGTAATTGATTATTATCGATTTTCTTCAATATCTGATTAATAGTCACCCATATATGCCCTGTCTTAGAAACCAAATAATACTGTAACTTTGAGTAAGATAAGGAGAAGTGGACTTTCAAGTGCTAAGTAAAGTTTTATTCATTTTAAACTATTATGTTTAATTGCATTTCACCATAGCCATAACTTTCAGTCTAATTTACAGTAAGCATGTAAAGGAAAACAATGTTATTTATGAGGTAGAAAATCTAAGTAAACCCTTATTCCTAATGAATACATATGATTTCTTTATCTAACAGCCTTCTAGAATCTATAGGTATTACAATGTAAAGAGATTTTGTTATTGGAATAAATGTATAAAATACTTAAATTTCCTGGTTTCAAAATTAACTTGGGTTTCTGAGTCAGAAAGATTGACTCAATATTCACACATGGCTTTGAATTAAAAAGTTAATAGACTACATTTATAATTCTTTAACAAAAGTTTAATTTATTAATTATTATACAGAGATTACAGACAAGGTATTCAACAGAATGTTAATTGCCCTTTTTTGATGTTTTCTTGCAAACTAATTTGTATCTCAATAGCTATTTTCTCCTAGAATTTCTATAGCTTTTTTCTGTTTCACTAAGTAGATTCAAATGATAATTGTTTTTGTATCTACTTATGTCAAAAATAGTCTTATAATAGATATAAAAGTCAAAGAATTTTACATAATAGTCCATAAGAGAAAGGGGTATTTTCATTTTAGCCTGGAGAAAATTGATTTGAATGAAGTCCAGTTTTTCTCATACTGTATTCAACTAAATTGATTCTAGTTTAAATAAAATCTTATCCTTCTTGTCTCAGTTTCCTGCACATTTACATAGACTTTTATAATGCTGATTAATTTCAATGCTTGCTAAATTCTGTGGGAATTAAAGTCCATGAAATCTCATTTTAGCTTTTATTTTTTGTGTATGTGTGAGGAGGTGGGGGTAGATCTAAGCATCCTATTCTGTACCCATACACACGAGTGGGTGATTGACATTTTAAAAAAAGACAAGTCATTTCTTTGGATAACTTTGAGGTTCCTTCCTCAAATGTTTTCATATTAGGCAAAGGGGATGTGAATTTCTACACTGATAATAAAGTGCTAACTGTAGGTACATTTTGCTCCATAGTAAAATTTACTTTTTGGTCTAACTTCATTAAGTAGAGAATACATATCAGTGATTAAAAAAACAAGAATACTTTCTATAAATATTTTTAATATGAAGTACCTAATTATGTGTTATTTTATCATTTTCCTCTGAAATGTATTTGAACCTCAGGTTAGTAAGCTACAATAAAGGTTGTTGAAATTATGGCTCGAAAGTTAAGTTACAGTAAAAAGAAAGAAAAAGCTTTTAAATGACTAGAGAGAAGATAGATTGCTTCAACAGAAGGAAAAAAAAATGTATAGTCTTATAATTCCTTATTTTCAGTATAATGTTTTCAGATAAGTCATATGCTTTTAAACAGTTTAAAATAATGTTTGAAATGCATTGTAAGATATTTTAAAAACCTGCCATCTGTATTATTTCATTCTAATTCATATATCTTTTATCACTGGAATATATCAATAAATGTTTGTCCCCTGTTAAACTATGATATTGGTCCTGGGATTGAAAACACACCATCTGCAAGATTTTCCTTAAAAATGATCACAAAGATGTCTTAATCTCAATTTGAGAGTGTTTATGTTTACCCAACTATTGAAGTGATTTATTTTCAGTGGTTATCAATAGAGTCTTTTCAAATTGACACTGTGTACATGCTAATGAAAGGGCAATTGACAACTGTGATAACCCTTGCAAAGAGCTATCTTCTTTGGTTGTGTGGTCTTGGATTTGTCACTTGGATTGTGTTTATGATTTTGAATCTTCCACTGGTTTGAATTTCCAAATAGAAAATAGATGGCAAAACACATCCTCCCCTTTTAAAGAAGTTTTTGTTATCTTTCTGATCTGCATATAATTCATATTCTCTGTGTATATATGAGTATATATAGAAATAAATACTTTTTATTGATAAGAATTAATATAATCACTTGCTTATTTACTGAATTTAATTGTCTATAAATTAGAATTAACAACACTGAACTTTAAAATTTACTTTTCAAATTGTTTAGAAAATAAAAGGACATCTAGGTTGCTTCCATGTCCTGGCTATTATAAACAGTGAAAGATGGTAACAATAACCCTGTATGCGAGACAGCACAAGAGACACAGATGTATAGAACAGTCTTTTGGACTCTGTGGGAGAGGGAGAGGATGGGATGATTTAGGAGAATGGCATTGAAACATGTATAATATCATATATGAAATGAATCACCAGTCTAGGTTCGATGCATGATATAGGATGCTTGGGGCTGGTGCACTGGGATGACCCAGAGGGATGGTACGGGGAGAGAGGTAGGAGGGGGGTTCAGGATGGGGAACACGTGTATACCCGTGGTGGATTCATGTTGATGTATGGCAAAACCAATACAATATTGTAAAGTAATTAGCCTCCAATTAAAATAAATAAATATATATTTTAAAAAAGAGAAAGATGCGAGATCACATTTATATGTTAGATCTAAAAAAAGAAACAAACAAATGATATAACAATAGAAACAGATTCACAGGTACAGAGAACCAACTAGTGGTTACCAGTGGGGAGAGAGAATTGGAAGGACAATATAGGGATAGGTACAAANTCAGGATGGGGAACACATGTACACCCGTGGTGGATTCATGTCAATGTATGGCAAAACCACTACAATATTGTAAAGTAATTAGCCTCCAATTAAAATAATTTATATATTTTAAAAAATATGAAAAAGCAAAGGGCTAAGAAAAGCCAAGACAACTATGAAGGAGAAGGTGACTGGCCTTCATCTTACTGTGAAACTATAATAAACCAACAGGCCTATAAAAGAGTAAGAATGGTCAGAATTCTGCAGCAGTGTTTTGGGGAGGGGGGCAAAGTGGGTGGAGGAGAGAGATGTCAAAGTTGACCCAGTCCAGGCAGTGTGGAGATAGTCAAATTCACTTAGGTAGGTGGTTATTGATGATAATGGTGATGCCAAATCCTTTTTAGAGGAAGATAAGAAAAAATGGCTCAAGATCCTGACATGGGATGTTATAAGGTAGCTTTGAAGGAAGGACAAGTACTGAAGAACACGAGTCAGTCATTTCTGACACGACCAACTTTGAAAGTCTATCGTTTTAAATCCCATTTTAGTGATCATTTTATCATATATTTACCTATTTATTAGAAATTACCTTTTTTTTTTTTTTTTGCCTGATAGCAATTTTCTTA
>SJYX01009129.1:53816-68866 GCA_006410675.1 Oreotragus oreotragus | reverse complement strand
ACACATCTCAATCTTGATTCCAGCTTGTGTTTCTTCCAGCCCAGCGTTTCTCATGATGTACTCTGCATATAAGTTAAATAAGCAGGGTGACAATATACAGCCTTGACGTATTCCTTTTTCTATTTGGAACCAGTCTGATGTTTCATGTCCAGTTCTAACTGTTGCTTCCTGACCTGCATATAGGTTTCTCAAGAGGCAGGTGAGATGGTCTGGTATTCCCATCTCTTTAAGAGTTTTCCACAATTTGTTGTCATCCACACAGGCAAAGTCTTTGGCATAGTCAATAAAGCAGAAATAGATGTTATTCTGGAACTCTCTTGCTTTTTCCATGATCCAGTGGATGTTGGAAATTTGATCTCTGGTTCCTCTGCCTTGTCTAAAACCAGCTTGAACATCTGCAAGTTCATGATGCACATATTGCTGAAGTCTGACTTGGAGAATTTTGAGCATCATTTTACTAGCAAGTAAAATGAGTGCAATTGTGCGATAGTGTGAGCATTCTTTGGCATTGTCTTTCTTCGGGATTGGAATGAAAACTGACCTTTTCCAGTCCTGTGGTCACTGCTGAGTTTTCCAAATTTGCTGGCATATTGAGTGCAGCACTTTGACAGCATCATCTTTCAGGGTTTGAAATGCCTCAACTGGAGTTCCATCAGCTCTGCTAGGTTTGTTCATAGTGATGCTTTCTAAGGCCCACTTGACTTCACATTACAGGATGTCTAATTATTAAGAAGGAAAAGCTTTAAAAGGTATTTAGAAATTAATGAATTGCTTTCTTTTGTCCCTTTTTTGAAGTGGTTTTATGGTTGTTACGTGTAGGGACTTAAATAGAAAAAAACACATTGGGAGGGACTTTATCCTGCATTGCAAAGGTATTGATATAATCCACAAACCAGGACAGTGACCAGAGAGGGTTTAAATTTAGCCCTTTCCTTTGCATTCTTTTTTCATTTAGACCAGTCTTATATACTCAGACCTGTGCTGTGCTGTGCTTAGTCTCTCAGTCTTGTCCAACTCTTTGCAACCCCATGGACCGTGTAGCCTGCCAGTCACCTCAGTCCCTGGGGATTCTCCAGGCAAGAATACTGGAGTGGGTTGCCGTGACCTCCTATAGGGGATCTTCCCAACAGAAGGATTGAACCCAGGTCTCCTGCATTGCAGACAGGTTCTTTACTGTCTGAGCCACCAGGGAAGCCCATACTCAAACCTGTGATGATTATCAAATCAAATTCATGACATTGTACAGTAATGTTAGAAATATCTTCACATAAGTGTCGTCACACTGAAACTTACAGTTTGCTTCACTCACTGGTTCAACTTCACCTTTGATTGTACTGAATAATGTGCTATTTTTAATTATTCCTCAGGGAAATATCCTGAGTTTGGCAACTGTTGCAAGGAATACTGTTATAACTGTAAGACATGTGAGTTGTTACTCTGTGCTTCTACCTAACATAGAAATTTGACATGCAAAATAATTAAAGTTCAGGCAAAATAATTGCTTAAAGGACTTCTTTAACCTAAGAGTAGAAAAAATTTCCCTGATTCCTTTGGTGTATCCCATATTTTTGTCCTTTGTGTTTATTAAACTGGTATATTTTTACACCATTCTTAAATGAACTGTTTCAGAAAATTGCCCACTTTCTTATTTCATTGGAAGGATATTTGTATTATTATGCACAATGAGTCTTATAACAGAGACACTGATTTTCATCTGATTCTTGCTCTTGAGAGACAGTAAAAGAGGAAAAGGGAATGAGCCTTGGTCCTCAGTCTAAAATTCCCATCCACTTTTTATTTAACAAAACTTAGAGCCTGTCTTAGAAGTGAAATGTTACCTATATAGAATAAAGAAATGATGACTTGATGCTGAAATGTCAGAGGACCTTGCAGGGACTTCTGAAAGGCTAATATATTCCCACCCAGGGAATAAGGGGCCAGCATCTGGACCTAAAAAAACCTAGATTCAAGTCCTAGCTCTTCTAATCCATGCAATTTTATAAATGATTAAACTCTCTAAACTTGTAATTACTCACCTAAGAAACAACTGATCAACTAACCCATAGAAATTTTATGAGGACTATATATATGATCATATAAAATAATGTTTTGAAATTATAAAATTAAATATAAATCTGTTCTTGCTGTCTCTTGGGACTTACCAGTAGAGACAATTTAAAAATAGGAAATTAAATGACATTCAAAATATTAAATGGCTAAGTGTCTGTTTTATGAAATTATAAATGCAAGTGTTCTTTAGATGTAAAGCCTAAACCTCTTATTCTCTCCCCACATTTGTTTTGGTCCCTGCCAGCAGTGTAAGATCTAATTTTGTTGATGCTGAACTAAAGGCCCTCTACCATCAGGCAGAGAAAGAGAGATTATCAGTGGGTGGAAGGGTAGAGACAGGCATGAGATGCCAATTTCTTGAAGACTGATAAAAATGAAAAAGCTGGTAATGGGAGCCAACTGTGTCATGTGGAGGAAAGAGCAAAAAAAAACAGGAGACTGAAATCCTCCAGAAAATGTGGCTCAATATCAGCCCCTATGTTAGCTGAAATGTGCTTCCTCTCTCGAGAAATACAATGTCCTAGAGGACAGATGTACCGAGTTTCTTTTTCTATAGTTTGAAGTAAGTAAGAGAAGAAAATGAAGTTGCTCAGTCGTGTCTTACTTTCAGTCTCATGGACTGTAGCCTACCAGGCTCCTCCATCCATGGAATTTTCCAGGCAAGAGTACTGGAGTGGGTTGTCAATTCCTTCTGCAGGGGACCTTCCTAACCCAGGGATTGAACCTGGGTCTCCTGCACTGCAGGCAGATGCTTTACCATCTAAGCCACCAGGGAAGCAAGCAATGGAAGAAAAACCAGTATTCCTCACTACAGGGAACAAATTTAATTCATTAATTCATTGTCATCCATTTATTTTGGAAAAATTTACCTTCTTGGTTCTGTAAATCTTTATTCAAAACTACTATCTTAGAATTTCTTTTCCTTTGTGATTCTGTACTACTGGCAGTGCTAAAATAGAAAATAAATTAGAAGAGGATCCAATATGCATAAAATCTAAGTACCTTCCTGGAGGTAAGCAAATAGAATTCTCTACCAGGTCGTTGGGAATCAAAGTCAGGAGAAATGTACTGGTGGACAGGTTGGCTCAGAACATAAAGCACAACAGTAATCCTAATGCTGGTTACTTGAAGGCAGTGAGTCAAGCTGCTGAGCTAATCTCAAGACAAGGAATACAGCTTCTGTGGAGGATACCTACCATCCTCTTTTGCATAAAGCTGGTACCAGAAGACCTAGTGCGTAGCTTGAGTTCTAAGAATAAAGACAGATTAGGTAAACAAACTGAGAAGGGAGGCCAGTACAAAGAAACTTAATTGTATTTGCCCTGTAAAGAATTGAGATCTCTTTGCTATGTAGGATTATAGCAGTTTGTGCTAAGTCTCAGACCAGAAAAATTTTTGTAATGAAGTGGAGGAGCTGTGCCTATTGTCTGTGGAGGACTGAAATTCAACAGGGGCACCGTGTGACACCAGGAAGTGAAAGCAATACAGGAAAGTTCCATTATTTTTATTTTTAAAAAATAAACTAATATATCTTTATTTTTAATATAAATTTATTTATTTTAATTGGAGGCTAATTGCTTTACAATATTGTATTGGTTTTGCCATACATCAACTGAATCCTCCATGGGTGTACACATGTTCCCCATTCTGAACCCCCCTCCCCATACCATCCCTCTGGGTCATCCCAGTGCACCAGCCCTGAGCACCCTGCATCATGCATCAAACCTGGACTGGCAATTCATTTCACATATGATATTATACATGTTTCAATGCCATTCTCCCAAATCATCCCATCCTCGCCCTCTCCCACAGAGTCCAAAAGACTGTTCTATACATCTGTGTCTCTTTTGCTGTGTCTCATACAGGGTTATCATTACCATCTTTCTAAATTCCATATATATGTGTTAGTATACTGTATTGGTGTTTTTCTTTCTGGCTTATTTCACTCTGTATAATAGACTCCAGTTTCATCCACCTCATTAGAACTGATTCAAATGGATTCTTTGTAATGGCTGAGTAATACTCCATTGTGTATATGTACCACAGCTTTCTTATCCATTCGTCTGCTGTTGGACATCTAGGTTGCTTCCATGTCCTGGCTATTATAAACAGTGCTGCAATGAACATTGGGGTACACGTGTCTCTTTCAATTCTGGTTTCCTCGGTGTGTATGCCCAGCAGTGGGATTGCTGGGTCATATGGCAGTTCTGTTTCCAGTTTTTTTAAGGACTCTCCACACTGTTCTCCATAGTGGCTGTACTAGTTTGCATTCCCACCAACAGTGTAAGAGGGTTCCCTTTTCGCCACACCCTCTCCAACATTTATTGCTTGTAGACTTTTGGATAGCAGCCATTCTGACTGGCATGAAATGGTATTTCCAATTTAAGTGTGAAAGTCATCCAATAACTCTCCATAGTTTTGTAAAAATCTGTAAAGCATGACAAAACTAGATACTTGAATTCATCCCAATTTGATATGTGAAAACTTTATTTTGTTTTATTTGGAAAAGAAAAGAGAGCCATGGAAATCATGCTCTGAATTTGTGTAGTAGGCTATTCATTACATAGCTTGACATATGTTAAATATTTAATAAAACTTACTAATCCATCAGTAATACCTATATAAAGAATCATTGTGGGGCAAAGCATTTAGTTGTAGATTTCATAGGAAAAACAATAACTAAAGCATGAAAGTGACTCCAGGTTTACATAAAACTATGATAACAATTAAACACCTCATATTCTTATGGTAGGACAAGGATGATATGAGTGAAACAGTTACCTCAGGGTAGAAAAGTCAAGGGAGTACAAGGTAAGTAAATAATCGATATAAACAATACTTTAATGCAGTATATAAAAAACAAGAGTAACACAAAACCCATGATAAAAAATTGCAAATATTTAAGTAAGGACAAAATTTGACCCTGCACTTGCATAGATATGTCTAAACTCACCTCATCTATTCACAGTGCTTATTCCAGTAAAATTTTATTTACAATAAAGAGATGAGTAGCCATTGATTTAAAAAAAAACTGCTTGAAAATATTATATATTTTGATTACTGAGTTTTCCTGTCCTCTCAAATACTGTGCCAAGGCTGAAGATTCTTTGAACTTCATTTCTGCTTGGTAAACATCAGATTTCTTTTAATAAATATGATTAATTAAAAAACATAAAAGAGAGCCAATGACTAAGCACAGCACATAGTTAATTTACAGCGTTGTTTCAGGTGTACAGCAATTCAGTTATATATGTGTGTGTGTGTAAGTATATATACTCTTTTACAAATTCTTTTCCCACTTAGGTTATTATAGAACGGGTTAAATATAGTAGTTCATATATGTCAATTTTTAAACTTTTTCTTTTCAGGTTATTCATCTTTAAAATGGGGTTAATAATAGTATTTATTTATATAAAATTATAATTAATATTAAATGAATTAAAGCATGTAGTGCTTTTATCTGGCACTTAAGTAATAAGTAATTTTATAAACTGCATAATAAATCATTATGTTACTATGAAGATTGTTAAAATGAGAAATAATTTTAATTGCAAGAAAATATATACTTTTTATAGTATAAGAATGCTTTTGCCAATTACCAAGCAGTGGACTAGAAATGGCTATTGTTGTTGATCAAGGTTATACTTTGAACAACTACAGCCAGAGATGTTTAATAAAGATACATTTTTTTCTGATAGTAAGTCCATCTTTTAGCTTGTAAAAAATTTGGATTTATTCTTTTTGCCCAAAGGAATGAGCATACAACATAAAACCATTAAAGCAATGTTGGCAGAAGACAAAACACAGAAGTATTAGACTTGAGGGAGAGGAAAAAAGAGAAAAAAAAAAAAATGTATTGAAGGCAGGCATTATACATGACAGTTTTTAGTTTTTTTTTTCTACAGCCCAGAGTAGGAAAATATTCTATGTTGTAACTAAGGTGGGCATCATACATGACAGTTTTTTTTTTCTGCAACCCAGATTAGGAAAGTATTCTATGTTGTAACTAAGTACAGAGACACACAAAAATCATTTCCTTAAGTAACATTTTTATTACTTTTGTTCTCTGCTCTTCTACCCTTTACTTTTGTCTTCTATACTGTTCTAAGAGAAATTGTTTCTCTAAACTGAATTAAATACAAATATATGAAGATATTCTATGTAGTTGCAATAGTGTTCCAAAGCACTATTTTAAAAAAGCTAATATGTGGGAAATAAATTTAAGGGACTAGATCTGATAGAGTGCCTGATGAACTATGGACAGTGGTTCGTGAAATTGTATAGGAGACAGGGATCAAGACCATCTATCCCCAAGAAAAATAAATGCAAAAATGCAAAATGGCTCTCTGAGAAGGCCTTAGAAATAGCTGTGAAAAGAAGAGAAGCAAAAATCAAAGGAAAAAAGTAAAGATATACCCATTTGAATGCAGAGTTACAAAGAATAGCAAGGAGAGATAAGAAAGCCTTCCTCAATGATCAGTGCAAAGAAATAGAGGAAAACAATAGAATGGTAAAGACTAGAGATCTCTTCAAGAAAATTAGAGATACCAAGGGAAAATTTCATGCAAAGATGGGGTCAATGGACCTAACAGAAGCAGAAGATATTAAGAAAAGGTGGCAAGAATACACAGAAGAACTATACAAAAAAGGCCTTCATGACCCAGATGTTCACGATGGTGTGATCACTCACCTAGAGCTAGACATCCTGGAATGTGAAGTCTAGTGGACCTTAGGAAGCATCACTACAAACAAAGCTAGTGGAGGTGTTGGAATTCCAGTTGAGCTATTTCAAATCCTAAAAGATGATACTGTGAAAATGCTGCACTCAATATGCCAGCAAATTTAGAAACTCAGCAGTGGCTACAGGACTGGAAAAGGTCAGTTTTCATTCCAATCCCAAAGAAAGGCAATGCCAAAGAATGTTCAAACTACCACACAATCACACTTATTTCACATGCTAGCAAAGAAATGCTCAAAATTCTCCATTCCAGGCTTCAACAGTGTGTGAACCAAGAACTTCCAGATGGTCAAGCTGGTTTTAGAAAAGACAGATGAACCAAAGAACAAATTGCCAACATCCATTGGATCATCAAATAAAAAACAAAACAAACAAAAAAAAAACCAAGAGAGTTTCAGAAAAATATCTACTTTTGCTTTATTGACTGTGCCAAAGCCATCGACTGTGTGGATCACAACAAACTGTGGAAAATTCTGAAACAAATGGGAATACCAGACTCCCTTACTTGCCTCTTGAAAAATCTGTATGCAGGTCAGGAAGCAACAGTTAGCACTGGACTGGAACAACAGATGGGTTCCAAATAAGAGAAGGAGTACATCAAGGCTGTATACTCTCACTCTGCTTATTTAAATTACATGCAGAGTACATCATGAGAAACACTGGGCTGGAAGAAGCACAAGCTGGAATCAAGATTGCTGGGAGAAATATCAATAACCTCACATATGGAGATGACGCCACCCTTAGGGCAGAAAGCAAAGAAGAACTAAAGAACCTCTGGATGAAAGTGAAAGTCGAGAGTGAAAAAGTTGGTTTAAATCTCAACATTCTGAAAACTAAGATCATGGCATCTTGTCTTATCCCTTTATGGGAAATAGATGGGGAAACAGTGGAAACAATGAGAGACTTTATTTTGTGGGGCTCCAAAATCACTGCAGATGGTGATTGCAGCCATGAAATTAAAAGATGCTTGCTCCTTGGAAGGAACGTTATGAGCAACCGAGACAGCATATTAAAAAACAGAGACATTACTTTGCCAACAAAGGTCTGTCCAGTCAAGGCTATGGTTTTTCCAGTAGTCATGTATGGATGTGAAACTTGGACTATAAAGAAAGCTGAGCACAGAAGAATTGCTGCTTTTGAACTGTGGTGCTCGAGAAGACTCTTGAGAGGGCCTTGGACTGCAAGGAGATCCAGCCAGTCCATCCTAAAGGAGATCAGTCCTGAGTGTTCATTGGAAGGACTGATCTTGAAGCTGAAACTCCAATACTTTGGCCACCTGATGTGAAGATATGACTCATTGGAAAAGACCCTGATGCTGGGATAGAGTGAGGGCAGGAGGAGAAGGGGCCGACAGAGGATGAGATGTTTGGATGGCATCACTGACTCAATGGACATGAGTTTGGGTAAACCCCGGGAGTTGGTGATGGAAAGGGAGGGTTGGCATTTTGTAGTCTGTAGGGTTGCAAAGCGTAGGACCCAACTGAGCAACTGAACTGAACTGAACTGAACTATATTAGAGGATGATACAATGATATTTATGAAAGAAAGATAGAGAGAAAGAGAGAAAGGCAGAAATTGAGACAGAAAAAGAAAGAAAAAAGAGAGGAGGGGAAGAAAAATGTCACTAGAATTTAAGCATATATAAACAGAAATAAAAATTGGACCAAATAGTGTTAGTTTCTAAATTCTAATGGTACTTCCTAATTCTAAATGTGATGTATGATGATTTTCTCTTACTATAGTTACATGAATTTTAAAACTAATCTCAAAATAGATATCTACATGAGTTATATTGTGCTTTATATAATTATGTTTAAAACCATGTCTGGAGATATTTATTACATATTAGGTATTTAATAATGCATGTCATTAAGCCACATGTGAAAGACCTGTGTATTTATCAGTGACCCTTTGACAAATCATTAAATACAATTTACATGGAGTTCCCCAAAGACTATATAGCAGGCAAGCCTGATGCCAAGTGGAAAGACAAGTAGGATTCATTATACTGCTGTTTCTCAAACTTAACTAAGCACAAGAATTAGCTGCAGGGCTTGTTAAAACAGATTCCTAGGCTCTGTCCCTGGCGTTTCTGATTTAGTAAACCTGAAATGGGATTTAATTGCTTTGTATTTCTAACAAGTTCCCTGTTATTCTGATGTTATTCCTTCCAGGACAAAACTTTGAGAACCACTTCTTACACAATGTGTCTTAGTCTTAAACAGTAAGTTATTCACAACAGGCTGCCCATAAGACTTCAGTGTTCATGTTCACATTGTTTTCTCCAGAGTTGTTGTGAGTTAGGTACTATTTTGGGCTTCCCAGGTAGCGAGGGCTAAAGAAGCCGCATGCCAGTGCAGGAGATGTAATGTAAGAGACTGTGTGTTCAGTCCCTGGGTTGGGAAAATCCACTGGAGAAGGGCACAGCAACCCACTCCAGTATTTGTGCCTGGAGAATCCCCATGCGCAGAGGAGCCTGGAGGGTACAGCCCATAGAGTCATCAAGATTCAGACGTGACTGAAGCAACTTGGCAGGAAACACAGCTGCTATTTTTACTTATGAAAGAGAACAGAGAGACACAGTGCTATGACTTAAATCAACACAGCTAATGAAATCTTAATTTCAAACCGATTTTCTGATATCAAATTGCGTAATCTTTCCTCTACTTTAAAATTTGTAGGGTATTGGAAAGGGAAGAGAGAAAATCCCATGTGGTGAATTAGCTAGGGAACCAAAAACAAATTAATGATAGGCTTGATAAATAGCATCCAGAACACAACTGAAATTGAATGGAATTGAATTTGTAATTATCAGTTTTGCAGTGTTTTTCAACATTTTCGAGCAATAAATGCAGTGTCACCATGGGCTACTGATACTTCCAACAGATCTATGCCTTTTTGGAGTAGAATCAAATTCTTTAATTACTAGTGGAAACTTTGTATATATCTATTGTATCTATGTATCGGTGATGGACACATAAAAGTTAACTATATATAACTTTTTGGTACTTAAATCAGAACATATCACAATTGAAGTATAAAAACATTATTTTGAACACTGATGTTTTGAAAAGAATTTGATGGATTTAAAAATAAACATGGCACTTTAAATACCTTAAGTTTTAGCATCTATATCTCAACATGTATCAAAATTAATGAAAATTAAATGTTGGCATATGTGGTTGCATAAAATACTGTAATTCTGGTTCTGACTTTTATTCAAATTCAGTTTCTTCATCAGAAGGCAATACAGTTTGGAAAGACTGGATTATACATAGTTCTGATTGTTACTACATAGATTGTACTCTTAATCAATTTAAATGAGGAAGTTATGGCCAAAGATATTTTCTAAATTGTTCTGTCATTTAGTGAGTAGACATAGCCAATCTCCTGTGAAAATCTGCAAAACCAAAACAGTGGGCATCTGTTCTTCCAGAATAAACTGAAATGCCACTATAACAGCATTAGGAACATACAATTCAGTATTAGGCAAATGGATTTTGGACCCTGTCCAAGGGATTTTATTACTATAAACACCAGAAATTCTATTCATTGCATTGTTTCATCCATTACCGTGAGAACAGCATTGTATTAGAACTTTCTTGTTCCTATAAGTGAACAGTTTTATAGCAGCTACAGAAATATTTTTCAGATCCTTTCTAGGGAGTTAGAGGGGAAGGGAGTGGATTCTGCTGGTTATAGCTATAAACATCTATCATTAAGGACAAATTATCAACCTATGGCAGTTCCTCTGACCAGTATTTCTGACTACATCTCAGAAGAGAATGTGATATCTACGTTTTTAAAGTTAACAACTATTCGCTTTCATATTCCTTTTTTTGATGATGAGTTAGTAGTCAATATTTTTATAAAGGCTGGAGTTTTATAATTCTTTTTAATTAGCCTGAAGTGATTAATTCATGAAATCTTGTTGTTGCTCGTGTGAAGGACCAAATAGGAACAATTAGAGGTCTTTTGTTGTGTATACAATTATAGCCATTAAATATTTTATGAAATAGTAATTCTTCTCCCCCAGATTGTTGTTGTTGTTCAGTGGCTAAATCACGCTCACCTCTTTGCATCCTATGAACTGCAGTACACCAGGCTAACCTGTCCTTCACTATCTCCTAGAATTTGCTCAGACTCATATCCATTGAGTAGGTGATGTCATCCAACCATCATATCCTCTGTTGCCCCCTTTTCCTCCTATCCTCAGTCTTCCCAGCATCAGGATCTTTTCCAGTGAGTTGGGTCTTTGCATCAGGTATCTGAAGTATTGGAAATTCAGCTTCAGCATCAGTCCTTCCAGTGAATATTCATGGTTGATTTCCTTTAGGATGGACTGGTTGGATCTCCTTGCAGTCCAAGGGACTCTCAAGAGTCTTCTCCAGCACCACAGTTCAAAAGCATCAATTCTTTGGTGCTCAGGCTTATTTATGGTCCATCTCTCACATCCATACATGATGACTGGAAAAACCATAGCTTGGACTAGATGGACCCTTGTCAGCAAAGTGATGTCTTTCTTTTTAATACGCTGTCTAGGTTTGTCATAGCTTTTCTTCCAAAAAGCAAGTGTCTTTTAATGTCATGGCTACGATCACTGTCTACAGTGATTTGGGAGCCCAAGAAAATAAAGTATGTCACTGTTTACATTTTTACCCAGCTATTTGCCATGCAGTGGTGGTACTGAATGACACGATCTTAGTTTTCTGAATATTGAGTTTTAAACCAGCTTGTTCACTCTCCTCTTGCACCCTCATCAAGAGGTTCTTTAGTTCCTTTTTCTGCCATTAGTGTGGCAGGATATGTTTTATAATGTCCATGAGATATTTTTAAGTTACTAATGAAAGAAATCCTAAATTTTATGTGATTATATTGCTACATTGTACAATATTCATGTTTAATTATATTCAACTCCTCCTCCTTTTGCAAGTTTACAATGCTATCTGGTTCTATGTCATTTGATAGGTGCTTAGTCAAAGCTACATTATTTATCCAGAGGTAGCCGGGCCATTTATTAAGATCAGTGTAAAACAATCATAAAGCGGTATTCATATTTCTAGTTGATTGGAAATATTTATTCAAATATCACACTACCTTAACTTCCTCTAAGAAATGAAATTGTATATGGTATAAAAAGAAAACAAGTAAATGTCAACTTGGCAATATTAAAGAAAATAACAAGAAAATATTTTGTTACTCATCCATACATCTTTCAAAACAGCAGTAAGTATATGAGTTTTCCCTTAGTTTATATATATTCGGGTTAGGGGGTAATGAAAGTATGTGAACCAGATTTATCAACATTTAAAGTCAAGCTCTTCATACAAGTGAGAATTTTGCATATAACTTTAAGAAGTAAAAGAATTTTTACAGAAGTTTCCCAAGTATAATTAAACTTATTTTCTATAACAAAAACTGACAAATTAATATAACATTTACCTCAGTGATTTTGTTATCTTTGAAATGGTCTCTTCGAATGCAAAGCTTCTCTGAGATTCAGCAGGGTAAATGAATTCAGTTGTTTGCAGCTCTTCTTCTCAAAATGTTTCTGTGTTAAACACTTCCTTACTCTTTAAGTTACTTAATGATTCTTTGTATAATTTTAAAAAAAATCATTGAAACCTTTTTGCTTTTCCCTCCTCTCCTATAGACCTTTGTACTTTTTATATTCTTGTAGCATATTTTTACTGTATGAGCCACCAGGGGAGCCCGACCATATTTTTACTGGGATGTTGGAGAAAAAAAATGAAGTGCTTAATGCCTGTGCATAAGCCACCTATTTTTTAATCCTTATTTGATTATTTTAAAATACTTCTTCTTAACTATCCACCTCTTAGATATGTAGTAACTGCACAACTCTCCTGCCTTTCAGAAAAATTCTTTCTCTCTTTTTTTTTTTCATTTTCATCCACTGTTAATCCCTATTTTTGAAACAAAACAGATTTTGTTTTGTTTTAAAACAAAACAACCCAGAAGTGAATATATTTATAACTTCTCTTAATCAGTGTTTATTGCAAATCCTATAAAGTGATAGCTGGCATGCAGCATGTCTTGCCAAACAAACAGCTAGAAATCTGGACAAATATATGAAACAGTGTTTTCACTAATTGCATTGATGGAAATTACAGCATTATAGTTCATGAGAGAATGAGGTGAGTCCGACAATTGCTCTGCTTTTTTGTATGAAGGGGACACAAGTTCTGGATTACTGTGTAAGAAAGAGAAGCAAAGCAGAACCTGAGGTCAATTGAAGAGACACATTGGAGTTTGAGACTAAGGCTGATATAATTTACAGGGTAGATTATTAGAAAAAAGGGAGTTTGGAAAAAATGCATACAGTGGTCCTCTTTTTTTTTTTCCTGGCTGAATGTTAATCTGCATCTACATATGGTGAATCTCCCAAAGCCGAGCAAAACCAACTGCAAGAATGCTTTTGAACTATGGTGTTAGATAAGACTCTTGAGAGTCCATTGGACAGCAAGGAGATCCAACCAGTCCATCCTAAAGGGAATTAGTCCTGAATATTCATTGGAGGGACTGATGCTGAAGCTGAAACTCCAATACTTTGGTCACCTAATGCAAAGAACTGACTCATTTGAAAAGACTTTGATGCTGGGGATGATTAAAGGCAAGGGGAGAAGGGGACGACAGAGGAAGAGATGGCTGGATGGCATCACTGACTCGATGAACATGAGTCTGAGTGAACTCCAGTAGTTGGTGATGGACAGGGAAGCCTGGCATGCTGCAGTCCATGGGGTAACAAAGAGTTGGCCACAACTGAGCGACTGAACTGAGCTGAACTGGACTAATTCCCAGGCCACACATAGAGATAGAAGTTGTTCAAATTTTACCCAGAGAGAGAGTAAAGAAACCTTGTTTAACTGTTGTACAATCAATAGAAACCTCAAAGAGTCACAACTGAATAGTAAGACTATATTAACCCTTGAAAGAAGAGCACTCCATTCCTACGCTAACAAAAAACAGTTTTTACAGCCTCACAATATAACTTAACTGCCTCCCAGAGTAAACATCAAGACTCTTTAAAGAAAGGTAACAAAATATGAACACTCCAAAACATGGCATATGCAATGTCTTGGATCTAACAAAACAATCACTAAACATACAGAGATGTAGAACTGTGAACCACACAAGAAAAATCTTGAATAGTCTAGATTTTAGAGGAAAGCATAATACAAAAAAGTAGAAGATATGTAGATAAGAACCATATGGAACTTCTAGAGATAAAAAATGCATCTAAATTAATATATATATTATCCACTGTGTGAGGTTAGCAGCTGATATGGTACTGAAGGTCAAAATAGTAGTAAATGCCAAAAAATAACTATTGAGAATACCTGTGACAGTCAGTTCAAGCTGCCATAACAGTATATTATAGACTGGGTGGCTTAGACAACTAAAATTTATTTTCCCATAGTTAAGGAGGTCAGAAATGAGAGATCAGGACTTCCACAAAGGCAGGTTCTGGTGGGAGCTCTCTTTCTGGCTTCCAGGCAGCTACTTCTTGCTATGTCCTCAGATTGTTCTTCTTCTGTGCTTACATGGAGAGAGAGTTAAGGAACTCTCTGGTGTTGCTTCTTAAAAGGACAGTGATTCTAATCAAGGCCCCACCCTTATGGCCTCCTTTAACCTTCAGTTCAGTTCAGTCGCTCAGTTGTATCCGACTCTTTGCGACCCCATGAATAGCAGCTTGCCAGGCCTCCCTGTCCATCACCAACTCCCGGAGTTCACTCAGACTCACGTCCATCAAGTTAGTGATGCCATCCAGCCATCTCATCCTCCGTCGTCCCCTTCTCCTCCTGCCCCCAGTCCCTCCCAGCATCAAAGTCTTTTCCAATGAGTCAACTCTTCGCATGAGGTGGCCAAAGTACTGGAGTTTCAGCTTTAGCATCATTCCTTCCAAAGAAATCCCAGGGCTGATCTCCTACAGAATGGACTGATTGGATCTCCTTGCAGTCCAAGGGACTCTCAAGAGTCTTCTCTAACACCACAGTTCAAAAGCATCAGTTCTTCGGCACTCAGCCTTCTTCACAGTCCAACTCTCACATCCATACACGACCACAGGAAAAACCATCGCCTTGACTAGATGGACCTTAGTCGGCAAAGTAATGTCTCTGCTTTTGAATATGCTATCTAGGTTGGTCATAACTTTTCTTCCAAGGAGTAAGTGTCTTTTAATTTCATGGCTGCAATCACCATCTGCAGTGATTTTGGAGCCCCC
>SJYX01009129.1:0-42272 GCA_006410675.1 Oreotragus oreotragus | reverse complement strand
TCTAGTCAAGGCTATGGTTTTTCCTGTGGTCATGTATAGAGGTGAGAGTTGGACTGTGAAGAAGGTTGAGCACCAAAGAATTGATACGTTTGAACTGTGGTGTTAGAGAAGACTCTTGAGAGGCCCTTGGACTGCAGGGAGATCCAACCAGTCCATTCTGAGGGAGATCAGCCCTGGGATTTCTTTGGAGGGAATGATGCTAAAGCTGAAACTCCAGTACTTTGGCCACTTCATGCGAAGAGTTTACTCACTGGAAAGGACTCTGATGCTGGGAGGGATTGGGGGCAGGAGGAGAAGGGGACGACCGAGGATGAGATGGCTGGATGACATCACTGACTCGATGAACGTGAGTCTGGGTGAACTCTGGGAGTTGGTGATGGACAGGGAGGCCTGGCGTGCTGCGATTCATGGGGTTGCAAAGGGTCGAACATGACTGAGCGACTGAACTGAACTGAACTGAGCAGTGGGAGACTGAAACCTCAGTGGGCAGATGGACTGCCTCCAAGAGCCTAAGGATTTTGTCACCATATTTGATTGGGGAACCTCAGGTGCTCACGTGGCCTCTTTCTTTCCAAAGAGCAGCCTGTGCATGTAGCACCAGAAAGGCATACTTGGAGTCAATGTCAATGGCTACTCTTTTTCCTTTTCCCAGTTCTAAAGCTCAAATCAGGGCTATGAGCTCAGCTAATTGGGCTGAAGTACCTGGTTGCAAAAGTTTAACTTCTGTGGTCTCAAAATTGGAAACTACTGCATATCCAGCTCTTCTTTTTCCATTCAAGACAAAGCTGCTTCCATCAGTATACCAGATTTCCTCAGAATTGGTCAGAGGATCTTCTGACAATCCCTCTCGAGGTTTTGCCCAGTGGTCCAAGGTTTATAGGCAAGAGTAAAAGGAGAGAGAGCCCTCGGGGGTAGGCAGGAGGGTGGCTGGATTAAGAACCTCACAAGGGGATATAGTCAGTCCTGGATTTTCCATCAGCACTACTTGATAGCTGAGGATTCTTTGATCAGACATCCATAAATGGCCTCTCCCATTTAGGAGTTTTTTCACCTGGTGGCTGGTAAAAAGTAGTTTTCCCCCAAAAGAGAGTTTTTTAAAGCATCTTCTATCAGGATTGCAATAGCTGCAAGATTTCAAAGGTAGGAAGGCCAGCCTAGGGTGGTTGGGTTGAGCCTCTTGGAAAGTAAGCTACAGGCTGGGGCTCAGGTCCCAACCTTTGAATTAACACGCCCAATGCTATTGCTTCTTTTTCATCAACATAAAGTTGGAGTGCCTTTTCTGGGTCTGGCAACCTCTCCAGAGAGGGCTTCTGAGTTGGGTGTGAAATTTCATCAGTGAAGAGAAGAGGATAGAGGAAAAGATCCCCTAAGAAAAAGGATGAAGTTTTAATGCAGATTACTAATGTGGGCACAGGATTTCTAAGAGAGTAGAGAATAGGGGAGGTTAATTCAGAGAGGACTGCACTTAGTCAGATAGCTCCATTCAGGAAAAAGATCCAGACGTTTACTATATGATGATACATTGGTATCCTTTTCTCCTTTGTTTACATGTGTGATTGAACAGGATACAAGCTTCCTGGCTGAGCATGCAGGGGTAGAGTGTATAACGGAAATCCGTATGCAAAGAGTCTGTGAGACTCCTTGGGCTCTGTGTGTGTGTGGGAGGGAGAGGAGGTGCAGTGTGGGGTAGTCAGGAAGGGAACAGCCACTTCTTTTGTATATTACCTGACTAGCAAGCAAGAGTTCTAGTTTTGATTTTTCCTTTTCAGTGAATAAGAACTAGGAAACAATGTAAGTACATGTACTCCGGTAGTTTAACTAGCTCTTATATACTGAAAAAAGAAATGGAAAACTGCTCAGTATACTTGCCTGGGAAATCCCATGGACAGAGGATCTTACAAACTACCAGACATTTTTTTCATTTATCTATCAAATATTTATTGAGCACCTACTCTGCTCTTAAATAGAGTTAGGCACCTAGGATAGGTTTATTGAGTTCAATCACATGGCATTGTCATTTTTGGTAGGTAAAAAATAATTGAAAATTGGCTGAGTCATATAATTCACCAAGATAAAAGGTATAATCCCTTACATCAGGAATCTTTTAATTTAGTGCAGAAAAGAAAAACTCAGAAAAGAAAACAAATATTAATGTGTGATATATATTATATTTATTAAAGGTTTTTAGGGAATTTTTACATTGCAAAATGTAAACTGCATTGACTCCCTGGAACTTAAGTTCACAGATATAAATTATGAGACATTTTTAAAATTCTATTTTAAATAAATATGTTTTTTCATGATGATATGCTAGTAGAAAAAATATAGCAAAAACCTTGGGAATCTATATAAAAACTGTAGTGAATTACTACTTATTAGACATTTGAATCATATTACAATATGCTAATACATCTAATTAACACGTACACCTTACTTGGCATGTGATATGTCAAATATATTTCAGTTGAAAAAAGTTGGCATAATTGACCTGACTATGCTTTAAAAGACATAAGTCTAAATAATATTAATATAAATACATATAAAGATAATATAATAATATTAATATAAATATAGATAAATAAATCTGTGTTTGGGGAATTTAAAGGAAAAAATATGAGATAAAATTTGTACATAGTGTATTTTACAGAGAAGGGCTCTGTGTTTGGCCATTGGACATTTAAAAGTCAGACCTCTGTGTACAGTTGCATCCTTTCCCAATAATGTATACAGTTCTGCTTTTTCTTTGTGTATTTATGTATCTTCTTTTTTTTCATAACTTGTACTATTTCTTCCTTTTATTAATAGCAAATGAACTAGTGCAGATCTGTATGTGATCAGAAAGGAAGAATTGGAACTGGTGTCTATAAAACAAGAACAGGAGAACTGCTATTCTCATTATATATAAGTATTCTTATCCTTAAAGTATAAAATATAGTAAAAGAAAGAGGCTAATAAGTGAGAGGTAGAAGTTAGAAACTAACAAGAATAGAACTGGAATCAAGAATATTATATCCTTTGTGTTATTTTGTATTCTCAAATGTATATATATAAGGCTTGTTAATATTACAGATAGGAAACACTTTTCTACTGTGTTTATTTTTAAAGCTGTATTCTAGAATGTGTCTTCACTCCCCGTGGAGCTGTCTCCTGGATTGTTTACGCCTCTTCTCTTTTTCGATAAAGGGAGCAATTTTACAGATGAGTAAAGAAACTTCATCTTATGAAATTATGATTTTGAATGTATTTCCTCTTCAAATTAATTGCTTCTTTCCACCTGAGGATAAATTCCACAAATAGAAGTTAGGGAGGAATAACTGATGTAGCAAAACTCAGAACAAAATTATATATAAATGAGAGCTTTAAAAAAATCTACATTACTTTCTTAAAAATAAAATAATTTCCTGCTCTTGGAAGTGAAACAATAGGGATGGATTTTTTCTCTTTCAAATCATTAGTTATGGATTTCCTATGACAAACTCATTGATGATATTTGTAGAGAAACAGGAAATTTTTTAGTTTATAAATGTTAATTTCTAATCTCCTCCTCCTCTGTAATTAATTATGCATATACTAAATTATTTCAATATAGGTGTTCAGATATTATTAAGTTAATATTCAAACATGAATAAATCATAATTGTACAACTAAATTCTATAGTGAGATTTAAATACTGAGCATTTTACTGTGCTTGATTTCAGTGTCCTAATATTTGAGAACATCATTACAAACAATTCAGTGAACATGTACTAAAATTCACATGGTTCACATTACCAAAATCAATTCACAGATTTTCCTTTTTTTGCAAGTTGTTTTCTTGCTGAGAATGAATTAATCATAGGTCGGATGTGCTGTGAGATCAAAGCTCTTTGCAGTTTTCCATAACATACAAATGTAATTTATTTGTGCAGCAATTAGTCTAAATTATTTTATGCATAGAGTGTACATTGATAATGATAGAAATACTGTGGAAATTATGGGTCTGATGATGGATAAAACAAATAGGCCTGGATAACTCAAGTCAGGATATATATAGAGAAAAGTGTTACAGAGGCTATTTAGGGCAAAGAATATGGAAAATTTTGTAGCAGAAGTTTTGTTTTTTTTTTAAGACTTTGAAGATAGGATACAACATGGGAGAAAGGCAATGTAACAAGAGTAATAATCAGCAAAGATACAAGAAAGTGTTGTAAATACATAGAAAATGATAGATACTGTATTTATATTGGGCATATGAAGGAGAAAATTCTAAATAAAAGAATCTGAGAACTAGAACCTTGGAAGTATTTAAGGTTAAACTAATTTTGAAGGAGTACATACTTCATTTAAATATAGAAACAGTGATATTTTAAAAATAAAATATTTTTATATGTTAGGCTCAATAATTTTACTTGTGTCATGCTTAAAAATCAGATTTTTCAAAAAGCTATAAAAAATAAAAGAATTTTCATCAAAGTATTACTTATAATAGTAAAATTTGTAAACAGTGTAACTAGAGTAGGAAGACTCATAGTCCTCATTTCAAAAGTTATTACCAAAAAATGATAATCAAGTCAGGATGATATTGGCACAAGGATAGAGATAAAGATTAACAGATTAGAATTAGGAATAAAAAAACATATATCTGCAGTCAGTTGATTTTTTAAGCATTTATTAATTTTAATTGGAGGATAATCACTTTACAATATTGTGATGGTTTTTGCCATACATCAGTATGAATCAGCTAAGGTATATATGTGTCTCCTCCATCCTGATCCCTCTGCCCACCTCCCTCCACACCCTATCCTTCCATGTTGTCACAGAGCACCGGCTTTGGATTCCCTGCATCAAACATCAAACTCGCACTGGTTATCTACTTTTATATGGTAATGTATGTTTCAATGCTATTCTCTCAAATCATCCACCCTTTCCTTCTCCCACTGAGTCAAAAAGTGTATTCCTTACATCTGTGTCTCCTTTATTGCCCTGCATGTAGGATCATCCATACCATCTTTCTAGATTCCATATATNCTATCCTTCCATGTTGTCACAGAGCACCGGCTTTGGATTCCCTGCATCAAACATCAAACTCGCACTGGTTATCTACTTTACATATGGTAATGTATGTTTCAGTGCTGTTCTCTCAAATCATCCACCCTTTCCTTCTCCCACTGAGTAAAAAAGTGTATTCTTTACATCTGTGTCTCCTTTATTGCCCTGCATGTAGGATCATCCATACCATCTTTCTAGATTCCATATATATGTACACATTAATATATAGTATTTGTCTTTCTCTTTCTAACTTGCTTTACTCTATATAACAGCCTATATCTAGGCTCTCAGTTCATCCACCTCATTAGAACTGACTCAGATGTGTTCCTTAATATAGCTGAGCAATATTCCATTGTGTATATGTACCACAACTTCCTTGTCCATTCATCTGTCGATGGACATCTAGGTTGCTTCCAGGTCCTAGCTATTGTAAATATTGATAAGAGCATCAAGACTATCCAATGGAGAAAAAAAGTATTTTCAATTAATGTTGCTGGGACACTGGATTGATGTGTGAAGGAATGGCATTGGTCCTTTTATTCCACATACAAAGAAAAAGGGCTCAAAAGGAATCAAATGCCTAATATAATAGCAGAGAGTATAAGGTTTTTAGAAATAAACAGGGATGATACTCATGACATTGATTTTGGCAAAAATATCCTTATTATAGGGCTTCCCTGCTGGCTCAGATGGTAAAGAATCTGCCCACAATGCAAGAAACCCGGGTTCAGTCCCTGGGTGGGGAAAATCTACTAGTGAAGGGGATGGCTACTCACTCCAGTATTCTTTATAGTCCATGGGGTTGCAAAGAGCTGAACAGGACTAAGGGATTAACACTTTCACTTTTCACATCCTATCTATGACACCAAAAGAACTGGCAAGAAATAGAAAGATAGATACATTGAATTTAGTCTTAAAAAAAAATTAAGTTTTGTGCTTCTGAGGACACCATCAAGAAAGTAAAAAGACAGCCCACAGAATATTAGAGAATATTTTTCAATGGTATATATTATAAAATATTTGCATCTAGGATATGTAAAGAACTTTTAACAGTACAATAACACAAAGATAAATAATCCAATTAAAAAATAGGCAGCTGGGTCTGAGTAGGCATCTTTCCATGGAAAATATACAAATTGTCAGTGTGCTTGGAAAGGGGTAGTCATAATCATTGGTCATCAAGAACTGCAAGAAAAATCACAGTGAAATGTCACTTCACATCCTGTAGGATGCTAGAATCAGAAAGTCACATAACAATAGCATTGACAAAAATGTGGCAAAATCAGAACCCTTATGTTCTGCTGGTGGGAATGTAAGATGGTGCAACTGTTTTGAAATACAGTCTGTCAGATTCTCAAAGAATTAAACATAGATATAACTGTATGACTCAATAATTATACTGCTAGGCACATGCCCAGGAAAAATGAAACCAAACTTCTAAGCAGAAACGTGTACGAATGTTTATGGTTTCAATATTCATGATAGGCAAGGGTGAAGACAACCAAAGTGTCCATTGACAGAAGACTGGATACACAATGCAGTGTGTCCCTATGATGGAGTATTATTTGTGCATAAAATGGAACAAAATTCTGGTTATACTCTGGCATGTATGAACCTTGAAAGCACTATGCATAGTGAAAGCCAGTCAGAAAAGACCATATAATATAGGATTCAGTTCATCTGAAATCTACATTAGATGTGTATAAGAGACAGTTCTGAGGGAGATCAGCCCTGGGATTTCTTTGGAGGGAATGATGCTAAAGCTGAAACTCCAGTACTTTGGCCACTTCATGCGAAGAGTTTACTCACTGGAAAGGACTCTGATGCTGGGAGGGATTGGGGGCAGGAGGAGAAGGGGACGACCGAGGATGAGATGGCTGGATGACATCACTGACTCGATGAACGTGAGTCTGGGTGAACTCTGGGAGTTGGTGATGGACAGGGAGGCCTGGCGTGCTGCGATTCATGGGGTTGCAAAGGGTCGAACATGACTGAGCGACTGAACTGAACTGAACTGAGCAGTGGGAGACTGAAACCTCAGTGGGCAGATGGACTGCCTCCAAGAGCCTAAGGATTTTGTCACCATATTTGATTGGGGAACCTCAGGTGCTCACGTGGCCTCTTTCTTTCCAAAGAGCAGCCTGTGCACTGTCTCTTATACACATCTATGCATGCACCAGTGTTACAGCCCTTGCACAGACTAGCGTCACAGCTCTGTGTTACAGCTCAGTTTTATTTAGAAAGCAAAGGAAAATACATCCTCGAGGCATGAAGGCATGCCGACCCAAAAGACTGAAATGAAGAGAAGCCCTGCCCCAATTTTGGCTCCTCTTTTTATGTGTTTTTTCCTCCTCCCCCTGAGCCTGCCCTGTGTAAACTGGAGTAGCCAGGAGGGCTGTTTGTTTTAGCTATGGTTCTCACTCCAGTCCTCGGACCTTCCTTTGTTCTATTTTCATGGGGTTTTTCTTTGTCTTTTAGCCACTGCCATTCTGGACTCCTTTTCCCTGTCTAACTATCTAACATTCCCCCTTGAAGAGATAGGAGGCCCAATTCTTTGGGAATAGGGGCTTCAAGGTCTCTCTGGCTACTTCCTGCTGACCTGGGAATGTGAGAGGCATTGGGCCTCCCCCCCTTGCTAGTCTCAAGCCTCAGAGTCCTTACAGCATATGAGCTCAGCTAATTGGGCTGAAGTACCTGGTTGCAAAAGTTTAACTTCTGTGGTCTCAAAATTGGAAACTACTGCATATCCAGCTCTTCTTTTTCCATTCAAGACAAAGCTGCTTCCATCAGTATACCAGATTTCCTCAGAATTGGTCAGAGGATCTTCTGACAATCCCTCTCGAGGTTTTGCCCAGTGGTCCAAGGTTTATAGGCAAGAGTAAAAGGGGAGAGAGCCCTCGGGGGTAGGCAGGAGGGTGGCTGGATTAAGAACCTCACAAGGGGATATAGTCAGTCCTGGATTTTCCATCAGCACTACTTGATAGCTGAGGATTCTTTGATCAGACATCCATAAATGGCCTCTCCCATTTAGGAGTTTTTTCACCTGGTGGCTGGTAAAAAGTAGTTTTCCCCCAAAAGAGAGTTTTTTAAAGCATCTTGTATCAGGATTGCAATAGCTGCAAGATTTCAAAGGTAGGAAGGCCAGCCTAGGGTGGTTGGGTTGAGCCTCTTGGAAAGTAAGCTACAGGCTGGGGCTCAGGTCCCAACCTTTGAATTAACACGCCCAATGCTATTGCTTCTTTTTCATCAACATAAAGTTGGAGTGCCTTTTCTGGGTCTGGCAACCTCTCCAGAGAGGGCTTCTGAGTTGGGTGTGAAATTTCATCAGTGAAGAGAAGAGGATAGAGGAAAAGATTCCCTAAGAAAAAGGATGAAGTTTTAATGCAGATTACTAATGTGGGCACAGGATTTCTAAGAGAGTAGAGAATAGTGGGAGGTTAATTCAGAGAGGACTGCACTTAGTCAGATAGCTCCATTCAGGAAAAAGATCCAGACGTTTACTATATGAAGATACATTGGTATCCTTTTCTCCTTTGTTTACATGTGTGATTGAACAGGATACAAGCTTCCTGGCTGAGCATGCAGGGGTAGAGTGTATAACGGAAATCCGTATGCAAAGAGTCTGTGAGACTCCTTGGACTCTGTGTGTGTGTGGGAGGGAGAGGAGGCGCGGTGTGGGGTAGTCAGGAAGGGAACAGCCACTTCTTTTGTATATTACCTGACTAGCAAGCAAGAGTTCTAGTTTTGATTTTTCCTTTTCAGTGAATAAGAACTGGGAAACAATGTAAGTACATGTACTCCGGTAGTTTAACTAGCTCTTATATACTGAAAAAAGAAATGGAAAACTGCTCAGTATACTTGCCTGGGAAATCCCATGGACAGAGGATCTTACAAACTACCAGACATTTTTTTCATTTATCTATCAAATATTTATTGAGCACCTACTCTGCTCTTAAATAGAGTTAGGCACCTAGGATAGGTTTATTGAGTTCAATCACATGGCATTGTCATTTTTGGTAGGTAAAAAATAATTGAAAATTGGCTGAGTCATATAATTCACCAAGATAAAAGGTATAATCCCTTACATCAGGAATCTTTTAATTTAGTGCAGAAAAGAAAAACTCAGAAAAGAAAACAAATATTAATGTGTGATATATATTATATTTATTAAAGGTTTTTAGGGAATTTTTACATTGCAAAATGTAAACTGCATTGACTCCCTGGAACTTAAGTTCACAGATATAAATTATGGGACATTTTTAAAATTCTATTTTAAATAAATATGTTTTTTCATGATGATATGCTAGTAGAAAAAATATAGCAAAAACCTTGGGAATCTATATAAAAACTGTAGTGAATTACTACTTATTAGACATTTGAATCATATTACAATATGCTAATACATCTAATTAACACGTACACCTTACTTGGCATGTGATATGTCAAATATATTTCAGTTGAAAAAAGTTGGCATAATTGACCTGACTATGCTTTAAAAGACATAAGTCTAAATAATATTAATATAAATACATATAAAGATAATATAATAATATTAATATAAATATAGATAAATAAATCTGTGTTTGGGGAATTTAAAGGAAAAAATATGAGATAAAATTTGTACATAGTGTATTTTACAGAGAAGGGCTCTGTGTTTGGCCATTGGACATTTAAAAGTCAGACCTCTGTGTACAGTTGCATCCTTTCCCAATAATGTATACAGTTCTGCTTTTTCTTTGTGTATTTATGTATCTTCTTTTTTTTCATAACTTGTACTATTTCTTCCTTTTATTAATAGCAAATGAACTAGTGCAGATCTGTATGTGCTCAGAAAGGAAGAATTGGAATTGGTGTCTATAAAACAAGCATAGGAGAACTGCTATTCTCATTATATATAAGCATTCTTATCCTTAAAGTATAAAATATAGTAAAAGAAAGAGGCTAATAAGTGAGAGGTAGAAGTTAGAAACTAACAAGAATAGAACTGGAATCAAGAATATTATATCCTTTGTGTTATTTTGTATTCTCAAATGTATATATATAAGGCTTGTTAATATTACAGATAGAAAACACTTTTCTACTGTGTTTATTTTTAAAGCTGTATTCTAGAANTATACACATCTAGATGTGTATAAGAGACAAGCATAGGAGAACTGCTATTCTCATTATATATAAGTATTCTTATCCTTAAAGTATAAAATATAGTAAAAGAAAGAGGCTAATAAGTGAGAGGTAGAAGTTAGAAACTAACAAGAATAGAACTGGAATCAAGAATATTATATCCTTTGTGTTATTTTGTATTCTCAAATGTATATATATAAGGCTTGTTAATATTACAGATAGGAAACACTTTTCTACTGTGTTTATTTTTAAAGCTGTATTCTAGAATGTGTCTTCACTCCCCGTGGAGCTGTCTCCTGGATTGTTTACGCCTCTTCTCTTTTTCGATAAAGGGAGCAATTTTACAGATGAGTAAAGAAACTTCATCTTATGAAATTATGATTTTGAATGTATTTCCTCTTCAAATTAATTGCTTCTTTCCACCTGAGGATAAATTCCACAAATAGAAGTTAGGGAGGAATAACTGATGTAGCAAAACTCAGAACAAAATTATATATAAATGAGAGCTTTAAAAAAATCTACATTACTTTCTTAAAAATAAAATAATTTCCTGCTCTTGGAAGTGAAACAATAGGGATGGATTTTTTCTCTTTCAAATCATTAGTTATGGATTTCCTATGACAAACTCATTGATGATATTTGTAGAGAAACAGGAAATTTTTTAGTTTATAAATGTTAATTTCTAATCTCCTCCTCCTCTGTAATTAATTATGCATATACTAAATTATTTCAATATAGGTGTTCAGATATTATTAAGTTAATATTCAAACATGAATAAATCATAATTGTACAACTAAATTCTATAGTGAGATTTAAATACTGAGCATTTTACTGCGCTTGATTTCAGTGTCCTAATATTTGAGAACATCATTACAAACAATTCAGTGAACATGTACTAAAATTCACATGGTTCACATTACCAAAATCAATTCACAGATTTTCCTTTTTTTGCAAGTTGTTTTCTTGCTGAGAATGAATTAATCATAGGTCGGATGTGCTGTGAGATCAAAGCTCTTTGCAGTTTTCCATAACATACAAATGTAATTTATTTGTGCAGCAATTAGTCTAAATTATTTTATGCATAGAGTGTACATTGATAATGATAGAAATACTGTGGAAATTATGGGTCTGATGATGGATAAAACAAATAGGCCTGGATAACTCAAGTCAGGATATATATAGAGAAAAGTGTTACAGAGGCTATTTAGGGCAAAGAATATGGAAAATTTTGTAGCAGAAGTTTTGTTTTTTTTTTAAGACTTTGAAGATAGGATACAACATGGGAGAAAGGCAATGTAACAAGAGTAATAATCAGCAAAGATACAAGAAAGTGTTGTAAATACATAGAAAATGATAGATACTGTATTTATATTGGGCATATGAAGGAGAAAATTCTAAATAAAAGAATCTGAGAACTAGAACCTTGGAAGTATTTAAGGTTAAACTAATTTTGAAGGAGTACATACTTCATTTAAATATAGAAACAGTGATATTTTAAAAATAAAATATTTTTATATGTTAGGCTCAATAATTTTACTTGTGTCATGCTTAAAAATCAGATTTTTCAAAAAGCTATAAAAAATAAAAGAATTTTCATCAAAGTATTACTTATAATAGTAAAATTTGTAAACAGTGTAACTAGAGTAGGAAGACTCATAGTCCTCATTTCAAAAGTTATTACCAAAAAATGATAATCAAGTCAGGATGATATTGGCACAAGGATAGAGATAAAGATTAACAGATTAGAATTAGGAATAAAAAAACATATATCTGCAGTCAGTTGATTTTTTAAGCATTTATTAATTTTAATTGGAGGATAATCACTTTACAATATTGTGATGGTTTTTGCCATACATCAGTATGAATCAGCCAAGGTATATATGTGTCTCCTCCATCCTGATCCCTCTGCCCACCTCCCTCCACACCCTATCCTTCCATGTTGTCACAGAGCACCGGCTTTGGATTCCCTGCATCAAACATCAAACTCGCACTGGTTATCTACTTTTATATGGTAATGTATGTTTCAATGCTATTCTCTCAAATCATCCACCCTTTCCTTCTCCCACTGAGTCAAAAAGTGTATTCCTTACATCTGTGTCTCCTTTATTGCCCTGCATGTAGGATCATCCATACCATCTTTCTAGATTCCATATATATGTACACATTAATATACGGTATTTGTCTTTCTCTTTCTAACTTGCTTTACTCTAAAACAGTCTATATATAGGCTCTCAGTTCATCCACCTCATTAGAACTGACTCAGATGTGTTCCTTATTATAGCTGAGCAATATTCCATTGTGTTTATGTACCACAACTTCCTTGTCCATTCATCTGTCGATGGACATCTAGGTTGCCTCCAGGTCCTAGCTATTGTAAATATTGACAAGAGCATCAAGACTATCCAATGGAGAAAAAAAGTATTTTCAGTTAATGTTGCTGGGACACTGGATTGATGCGTGAAGGAATGGCATTGGTCCTTTTACTCCACATACAAAGAAAAAGGTCTCAAAAGGAATCAAATGCCCAATATAATAACAGAGAGTATAAGGTTTTTAGAAATAAACAGGGATGATACTCATGACATTGATTTTGGCAAAAATATCCTTATTATAGGGCTTTCCTGCTGGCTCAGATGGTAAAGAATCTGCCCACAATGCAAGAAACCCAGGTTCAGTCCCTGGGTGGGGAAGATCCACTAGTGAAGGGGATGGCTATTCACTCCAGTATTGTTGCCTGGAGAATTCCACGGACAGAGGGATCTGGTGGGCTATAGTCCATGGGGTTGCAAAGAGTTGAACAGGACTGAGGGATTAACACTTTCACTTTTCACATCCTATCTATGACACCAAAAGAACTGGCAAGAAATAGAAAGATAGATACATTGAATTTAGTCTTAAAAAAAAATTAAGTTTTGTGCTTCTGAGGACACCATCAAGAAAGTAAAAAGACAGCCCACAGAATATTAGAGAATATTTTTCAATGGTATATATTATAAAGTATTTGCATCTAGGATATGTAAAGAACTTTTAACAGTACAATAACACAAAGATAAATAATCCAATTAAAAAATAGGCAGCTGGATCTGAGTAGGCATCTTTCCATGGAAAATATACAAATTGTCAGTGTGCTTGGAAAGGGATAGTCATAATCATTGGTCATCAAGAACTGCAAGAAAAATAACAGTGAAATGTCACTTCACATCCTGTAGGATGCTAGAATCAGAAAGTCACATAACAATAGCATTGGCAAAAATGTGGCAAAATCAGAACCCTTATGTTCTGCTAGTGGGAATATAAGATGGTGCAACTGTTTTGGAATACAGTCTGTCAGATTCTCAAAGTATTAAACATAGATATAACTGTATGACTCAGTAACTATACTGCTAGGCACATGCCCAGGAAAAATGAAACCATCCTTCCAAGCAGAAACGTGTACGAATGTTTATGGTTTCAATATTCATGATAGGCAAGGGTGAAGACAACCAAAATGTCCATTGACAGAAGACTGGATACACAATGCAGTGTGTCCCTATGATGGAGTATTATTTGTGCATAAAATGGAACAAAATTCTGGTCATAGTATGGCATGTATGAACCTTGAAAGCACTATGCATAGTGAAAGCCAGTCAGAAAAGACCATATAATATAGGATTCAGTTCATCTGAAATCTACATTAGAGAAATTCACCAATTAGAGACAAAACGTCTGGGCATAAAACTTGAAACTGTAATCTAACCAATTCTGTGATTTTAAAGTTCCCAGTTGGTGGTGAGGGGGTTCACCTTTCATGTTAATTCCTCTCTACAGAGTTCTGAGCTTGTAAGCAACATTTTTTGTTTGTTTATCTGTTTCGTTAACCCTTGCTATAAAGTTGGACTTCCCTGGTGGCTCAAGAATTGGACACAACTGAGTGACTAACACACATACATGCACATAAAGTTGTGACTGTCTCTGGCATCTTTCTCCATCTGCTTTCAAATGATCTCTGGCAACTTTCTCTTGAACGCACATTATGAATTCTTCAGCCTTTCAAATTCCTGTCGCAAAAGCTAAACACCAATAACCTTGCTAGAATTATGTTAACTTCTGCTCTTATAGCAATACATGATTCAAAATTTTTTCTTTGTTAAAAAATATGAAATTTAAAAAATGTAGTTATTATACTATAAAAGTAAATAAGATATATTTAAATATGTTAAAACTACTTGATTATTTTTACTTTGAAAACTTCTGGTTTCTTTAAGAAAGTATTCCCACACACACTGTAGAAACATATATTAAAGTCTCCCTCCACGGTTTTATCTTTTTTGCTAAATTAATTGTTTTCCTTAGTAGATGAGTTTATCATGAAGAAAATGGATGGTTACCAGAAACAAGATGGAAAAGAATAAGGGGATGGGTGATAGAACTTGCTGAAAGAATAGCTTCTAGCTACCATCTATAATGTATTGATGTAGATCTAGATTTATCTATACCAATAGCAAAATCATGTATGAGAGAGTAGACCATTAGGCATATGGTGGTCTATATCTTAAAAGACTGTATATATTTCCTTGAATTGCTAAAATCTTCTAAATATAAAGTTTTGATTTTGTAAAATGTAAATATTTTATGCACAGATGTTTTCCTTTGTAAGTTGGAAAATAGTTTAATTTCTGTTGTCATAATTTGTCTTTTGTTTATAGTGATGTATGTTAAATTATTGACTTCCTTGTATAATACAGATACCTTGTTCACAGCTAGAATATATTTGAAATCTGTATTATTTTACCCTATTTATGGGACCAGTTAAGTCTATTGTATTATAGTCCTAGCTGATGAGGTTGACTGTTCCTTCTCAGCATCCCAGAAAGCTCTATCTCTTCCTCTATTTATATACTCAATACCTGTTTTTTCCAATTCTCTTTTCACATTATTAATTTTTTTCTCAGTATTTAAAACATTTAAACAGCCTGATGATTCAAAGTATTTATATCTGTAGCTAAACCTACTAAAATTAGAGTTCTGAAAGCTTGTATTGTGTTCAAGCAAGAAGAAATTGACATTTCTGTGGACAAAATGATAGAATCAACATTTTCATATAGTTCATCCTAANCATTATTAATTTTTTTCTCAGTATTTAAAACATTTAAACAGCCTGATGATTCAAAGTATTTATATCTGTAGCTAAACCTACTAAAATTAGAGTTCTGAAAGCTTGTATTGTGTTCAAGCAAGAAGAAATTGACATTTCTGTGGACAAAATGATAGAATCAACATTTTCATATAGTTCATCCTAAAGATATGCACACCCTTCCAAAGATCCTTGGAGAGAATCCTTCTTTGCTTCTTCTGCCTTCTGTGACTCCAGATCTTCTTTAGTTTATCACGGCCTAGTTCCCATCTCTGCCTCCTTATTGGCCTTCCCTTCCTCCTCTATCTGAGTCTTCTCTTTTTACAAAGACAAATGTTAGTCAATGGAGGACCCACTCTGGTAATCTAAAATAATCTTATTTTGAGATTCTTAATGATATCTGCAAAGACACTTTTTCCAAAAAATGGTTGCATTTACAGATGCCATGTCCCTGAAACCTGTTGCTGGTCAGTCGCCAGTGTCCTAAAACCTAGACAGAGCCAATAACAATATAAGCACTGAATAAACCTGTATAGACTATGTGAATAATACATGAGACTCGGAATAGAGGGGAAGTTATCAACAGCAAAAATCCTGATGAGTTCTAGAGCATAGATAATGCTTTGGAAAGAAGTTTTACCTATTTTTCTAATGTGGAAGAGGGGAAAACGAATAACCATGGAGTGTGGGCAGCTATTTCTAGGTACGACAGTGGAAAAACAGAAAGCTGAGGGAATAAGTACTTTATAAATAATATTAAATGTATTACCAAATGAAAAATTTGCCCTAATATATATTAACAGTTCTAAGATCAGAGACTAATGTAACCTTTTTGTTTGTATTATTCTTTTTTGAGACCTGGAAGTGAGTGTTCCTGCATCCATGACTTTTATGAAGTGAAATACATATGCTTTCCAATTGTAACCATTCAACAGAGGTAACTATTTTTAGGTCACTTACTTTCTTTAGTTATGCCTCCTTTAAATGTGAAAAAAAAAAGATCCTTATTTTGCCTGATGTAGCGCTAATATATTGATCATTGTAGAAACCACCAGCTCTGGCTCTAGTATCCAACCAAAAACCTACCTTTCGTAGAGACCTTTCCAACGTCTTATGTTCTCTTAAGTCCTGCTTTCTGTGATTTTGATTCAGCATTTATCTATTTGGTATCCATTCATCACATGGTCAATTACATTAACAACAACAAAATTTTCTCTTGTTTTCTGTATTCTTGGTGCTTTGGCATTTGGGGACTTTACAGACTTGAGGAGAGAGTCCCCTCCTAGGGCTACCTAATTCCTAAAGATAATAATGACATGTCTATGAGCAAGTCTTTTGCATGCAAACCAATCAATCCTGAATCTATAGCCCTAAGAAACTTCTTACCTAACTTTAACACACAAGTAAGTGTTCTATACCCAGCCCTAAATCATTCAAGGACAAGGTACCAGTCAACAAGAGCCCAAAGTCGAAAGGAATTGTTCTAACTAGCCAACCCTAAACCGTATGCTCTGCCTTGCATTTCCACAGAAACCCCAGTACTTGAAGTTTTGACCTGAGCTTCCTCCTTGCTCCTATTTCTGCCTCCTGACTAGACTCAGTGGTTCTCTATATGGTACTGCATGGTGTAGCATGTTCTTTTTTCTCAGGAAATACAAGTGAAAGTGAAAGTGAAGTCGCTCAGTCATGTCCGACTCTTCGTGACCCCATGGACTATATCCTACCAGGCTCCTCTGTCCATGGAATTTTCCAGGCAAGAGTACTGGAGTGGGTTGCCATTTCCTTCTCCAGAGGATCTTCCCAACACAGGGATTGAACCTGGGTCTCCCACACTGCAGGCAGACGCTTTACCCTCTGAGCCACCAGCAGGAAATACAAGAAATAAATGAAAATCTCTCAATGGCATTGGCATCTCCCTGTCATCACTCAGTCATCTCCATAAATTAAAATCATAAGGGTGCAGTCTGCAGTTTATTTCTTCATAAAATGAAGTGATAATATCTATAATTTCAAATAATAATAGGCAGGATTATATAAAATATTGGAAGAAGCGATAATCTGAGGTTACATGGAGGAATAAGAATTAGACTAAGGTTGGCTAGAATTGGATATTTTAGCCAAAACATGTACTGTTTTGATCTATGATATATTATATTTTCAGCTATGAGAAGTATGTTCAAGCCATTATGTAAATCTAACTTTGACCTTTCTCTCCCTCCCCTGTTTCACCACCTTCTCTGTCACTTGAACTGGTGACTGGCTTGGCTTGCTGTCAGGAGAGAAAATCAAGCACCACTGTGAGGCTCTACTGGAACTGTCAGAAAGAGACATAGTGATGAGGATGTCAGAAACTTTTTTCTTCTCTTTCTTAGAATAAGGCAGTAAAAGGCTTATCACCTAGAAGATATATAATCATAAGGAGCTATATTACATGAAACATTCTCAAAATTTGTTTAGTAAGAAATGGTACAGCAGTACACAGAGTTTTTGAAAAACACCATCAGGAAGGAAACAAAGTCTATAAGAAATGATTTGAGAGGCCAATATTTCGAGAGTATTGCCTCCACCTTCCTTATGTCCTATAGTAATGACAAGAAATGTAGATGCAGTTTTATTTTTTAGCTGCTAAGTTGTGTCCACCTCTTTCATGATCCCGTGGACTCACCAGGGATCTTCTGTCCCGCCAGGCTTCTCTGTCCCAGGTTTCCCAGGCAAGAATACCGGAGTTATGGTTGTCACTTTCTTCTCCAGGGGACCTTCCCATCCAGGTGAATTCTTTACCACTGCACCCATTACTTCAGTATATAAATAAATGTACTACATTTAAACCTTTGTTTCTCTTCAACTGTTTTGATTTGTCCTTTCTATATTTCCTCTTTAATCCTTTATATTGCTCTTGGCAAACATTTTGATCATTAAAATACATGTTAATTTCTTTTGTTATAGAAGTTGACTTAAACTGTAGTAGTTATAGGAAGCTTTCAAAATTCTCTCATAGGGTATTTATGTTAATCTTGAAAATGAAGATTCTCTCTTCCTCTTCTATTGAAGATAAGGAATAAAATCTTTCTATATCAATTTTAAACATAAATGTCAAAGTGGCTATCTGAAAAAGTAGAAAACTGGATATGTCATGAATAATTAAGTAAATAGCAACAGTAATAGAATAAGATATTGATTAATGGTATTTCCACAGGTGTGTCATTTAGATGATTAGATGGAGTTGTCGCAGCTCAAGTAAAAATATGCCCAAAGCAACTGTTTTCTGTAAGTGATGTTTCAGTGTCAACTAGAGCTGAATGTCTGATGTTGTGACACCACTTCAGGCAATCTTTCATGAAAACTGTAATAACATGGCAGCCTTGTGCAATCTTGAATCCCCTTAGGAAAATCAGGTGTCAGGATGATATGCATACAAGTAGGAAGTCAGATTATTCTCATGTCCAGACTCACCAATACTAGAAAAGGTTGTGCTAAAAATTCACCACAAAAATTGTAAGATCAATAAAGGGCATCTTAGGAGAATGTAATTTGACAGTCACTTTTTTTAGTGAATGATCCCAAATCATGTCATGTGTAACTATTATATTGTGAGAGTCAGACAATGTGTTAAGAACTATCAAATTCTGCAAGGTAGCTATTAAATGACCTAAAGAAAAAGAAAATGTTCTCATCTCTGGCAGTATGCTTTGGGATAAAGTCATCTGTGCATCACGGGACATATTAATATGAATGTCTAAACATTGACCCTAGAAGAATTCACTCACTTAAATAAAAATAATTAAGCAAAAACTGTGCTCAGTAGTAGAGAATAAATAACAGGTACTGACCAATATCCTAAGGAAAGGAAGCAAACACAAAGTAAGTGTACATTTTTAAAGAACATAGCCAGGCATTTAAATTTGCTTAGCCAAGCCACTTGAGACTTAATTCTTTCTGTCATTTTATTTTTCTCATTTATTCTACATTCCCTTAGGCTTTTTTCCTTCCCATGTATTCTACAAAAAATAAAAAGAAATAAGAGAGTTCTTTCCCCAGATGTAAAGGAAAATCTACATGTTCACATTTACTGCTATTTTCTAATCTTCTGCCTTTTCCTCATAATGCAGAAATACTATGTGATCAGAATGCATTCTTTTATTTCCCTCCTTCACTTGCACTCCCATCTCTTACTGATAACTACTTTCAGCTTATGATATACAAAATGCTGCAGTGTTGCCCTGACAATGCAGGCTATGGGTGTAATATCCTCTCTCCATAACTCACTACACATGACTACAAAGAGCATTCAAACTCTTAGGCTCTAGCTCATGGTTGTCTGTATCTGTCATTCAGGAAATTGATCTATGATATCACCACCATTCTGATGATGACAATAATAACCTATATGTGTTTGAGGATATCAAACTAAACCACAACTTCCTTTGCCCTCGAGTCTGCTTCTTTGTGTTACAGCAGCACAGCAGGATTTGGCTTAGTACCTATTTCCTTTTACATATTATCACCATGATTATAGGTAATATTTACTTTGTTGGTGTTAGTAATTAGAGTCAGCTGCCTTTGAAGGCTTTTTAAAGCAGCAATGTCTATGTGTGTTTAAATAATATGTCATCCTGCCTAAAATTATTTTAGAATGCTCCCCAATGAGAGAGCTTTTTGAATGCAGTAGTAGTAGCTCAGAAGCCTAGGTGGTATTTTGTACTATAGGATTTAGTGCTCTTAAGGCCTGCAGGCAAAAATCTTCCCAAACTTCTCTTGAATGAAAGCACCTGAGAATTTGAAATTACTCAAGGAACACTTTCTGCATGTGAGTAGGGGCTTTGGAGGTTTCTAAAAGCTAAGAAAGAACTAAAATATGTTCTGAAATTTTTATATCTTCTCTCTCAGATAAATTCTCCTCTAAGCTGTCAGTGATTTTTATTGCTTAGATCTGTTTTTACTTTTATAGGTAAAAGTTGAGGTATTGTATGTATCTATATTAATTAACTCCATGATTAGAAATTTGTAAAGCTTACACTCTATGCAGAATAGCTAATTGACCGTATTCATTGAATAATTGTCTGATGAATTTCCTACTGGCAGTTATTCACAAGATAACAAGAAACCAATGTTCACTTAATTTTTAATCTGTAAAATAGTCTATAGCCTAACAGCAAAAAAAAAAAAAAAAAGAGAGAGAAAACAGACTGAAATGATGAATTTTTGCATTGCAGCTAGGATACCTTGATATGCACGTCCCCATGAATACACACATTTGGCTGAATAATTACCCCCAAAACTCCATGTCTTAATCTCCATAACCTGTGAATATATATTAGCTTACATGGCAAAAGGATGTTGCATATATAACTAAATTAAGGATTTCGATTATCCTGGATTATTTGTATGAGCATACTGTGATCAAGAGTCTTTATGAAAGGAGGCACGAGTGTCAATTAAAGAAGGAGGTATGATAATGGAAGCAGAGTTAGAGGTTGACTATGCTATTCTGCTTACTCCTTGGAAGAAAAGTTATGACCAACCTAGATAGCATATTCAAAAGCAGAGACATTACTTTGCCGACTAAGGTCCGTCTAGTCAAGGCTATGGTTTTTCCAGTAGTCATGTATGGATGTGAGAGTTGGACTGTGAAGAAGGCTGAGCGCTGAAGAATTGATGCTTTTGAACTGTGGTGTTGGAGAAGACTCTTGAGAGTCCGTTGGACTGCAAGGAGATCCAACCGGTCCATTCTAAAGGAGATCCGCCCTGGGATTTGTTTGAAGGGAATGATGCTAAAGCTGAAACTCCAGTTCTTTGGCCACCTCATGAGAAGAGTTGACTCATTGGAAAAGACTCTGATGCTGGGAGGGATTGGGGGCGGGAGGAGAAGAGGACGACAGAGGGTGAGATGGCTGGATGGCATCACTGACTCTATGGACGTGAGTCTGAGTGAACTCCGGGAGTTGGTGATGGACAGGGAGGCCTGGTGTGCTGAAATTCATGGGGTTGCAAAGAGTTGGACACAACTGAGTGACTGAACTGAACTGATGCTATTCTGCTGGTTTCAAATATGGTAGAGGGAAGCACCAGCCAAGGAATTTAAGCAACCCCAGAAGCTAGAAATATGAGAAAATAGATCCTCTCGTAGGGCCTTCACAGTGAAGGAGTCCTTGCAGATTTACTTAGATTTCTGTCCTCAAGATAATAAATTTATATTGTTTTAAGCCACTAAATTTATAGTAATTTGTTAAAGAAACTACATAACACACACACACACACACATCTGTGTGTCTGTACGTGTGTGTATTTATCAGCAGATTAAGGGTTCAAAAACAAAGAAGACAAAATAGTCCTTGAAGAGATTAGCATCCTGGTTTCTTGTCATTTGGGCTGTAAATTATCTGGGTGGCCCAAACAATCTCAAGCATTAGATTTGGTTTAAGGGTGCAAAGACTGGTAGCAACATAATGCACAAAAATAATTTATTGAAATTTCTATAGAAGGAAGATATTACAAAAACAAGCATTTAATTAAGAATGAAAAATATAGGTTAAAGCTCAACACTTAAAAAACAAACATAAAAAACTAAGATCATGGTATCAGGTCTCATTACTTTATGGCAAATAGAAAGGAAACCTGGAATCACTGACAGATTTTATATACTTAGGCTCTTATGCACACTAGGACCCAGAAGAAAGGAGCAGTGACCCCACAAGAGACTGACCCAGACATGCCCATGAGTGTCCAGGAGTCTCCAGCAAAGGCATGGGTCAGTGGTGGCCTGCTGCAGAGTCAGGGGCACTGAGTGCAGCCGTGCATGCCTGGGAGCTTTTGAAGGAGTTCTCCATTATCTTCATTAACTCCACCATAGTTTCCCTTCAGTCAAACAACAGGGAGGGAAAACAGACCCCAGACCTGCCTATCAATAGAAACTGGATTAAAGATTTGCTGAACATGGCCCTGCCAATGAGAACAAGACCCAGTTTCCCCCTCAGTAGGTCTCCCCATCAGGAAACTTCCATAAGCCTCTTATCCTTATCCATCAGAGGGTATACAGAATGAAAACCACAATCACAGAAAACTAACCAAAGTGATCACATGGACCACAGCTTGTCTATCTCAATGAAACTATGAATCATGCCCTGGAGGGCCACACAAGACTCACAGGCAAGTCATGGCAGACAGTTCTGACAAAACATAGTCCACTGGAGAAGGAAGTGGCAAACCACTTCAGTATTCTTGCCTTGAGAACCCCATGAACAGTATGAAAAGGCAAAAATGTAGGACACTGAAAGATGAAATCCCCGTGTCGATAGATGCCAAATATGATACTGGAGAAGAATGGAGAAATAACTCCTGAAAGAATGAAGAAACCAAGCCAAACCAAAAAACAAAAACAAAACAAACAAACAAAAAAAAACAGTTATGGATGTGACTGGTGAAGGAAATAAAGTCCAATGCTGTAAAGAATGATATTGCATAGGAACCTGAAATGTTAGGTCCATGAATCAAGGCACATTGGAAGTGGTCAGACAGGAGATGGCAAGAGTGAACATCGATATTTTAGGAATCAGTGAACTAAAATGGCCTACAATGGGTGAATTTAACTCAGATGACCATTAAATCTACTACTAGGGGCAAGAATCCCTTAGAAGAAATGGAGTAGTCATCATAGTTAACAAAAGGGTCCAAAATGCACTGTTGGATGCAGTCTCAAAAAACCCAAAATGGCCTCTGTTCATTTCAAAGGCAAGCCATTCAATATCACAGTAATCCAAGTCTATGCCCTTACCAGTTGTGCTGAGGAAGCTGAAGTTGAACTTTTCTATAAAGACCTACAAGGCCTTCTAGAACTAAAATCCCCAAAAGATGTCCTCTTCATTATAGTTGACTGGAATGCAAAAGTTGGAAGTCAACAGCTACCTGGAGTAACAGGCAAATTTGGCCTTGAAGTACAAAACGAAGGAGGTCAAAGGGTAACAGAGTTTTGCCAAGAGAATGCACTGATCGTAGCAAATACCCTCTTCCAACAACACAAGAGACTGTACACATGGACAAAACCAGATGGTCAACACAGAAATCAGATTGATTATATTCTTTGCAGCCAAAGATGGAGAAGCTCTATACAGTCAGCAAAAACAAGACCAGGAGCTGACTGTGGCTCAGATCATGAACTCCTTATTGCCAAATTCAGACTTAAGTTGAAGAAAGTAGGGAAAACCACTAGACATTCAGGAATAACCTAAATCAAATCCCTTATGATTATACAGTGGAAGTGACAAAAAGATTCAAGGGATTAGATCTGATAGAGTGCCTAAAGAACTGTGGATGGAGGTTTGTGACATCGTACAGGAGGCAGTGACCAAGACCATCCCCAAGAAAAAGAAATGCAAAAAAGGCAAAATGGTTGTCTGAGGAGGCCTTACAAATAGCTGTGAAAAGAAGAGAAGCAAAAAGCAAAGGAGAAAAAGAAAGATATACCCATTTGAATGCAGAATTCCAGAGAATAGTAAGGAGAGACAAAAAAGACTTCCTCAGTGATCAGTGCAAAGAAATAGAGGAAAACAATAGAACTGGAAAGGCTAAAGTTCTTTTCAAGAAAATTAGAAATACCAAGGAAACATTTCTTGGAAAGGTGAACATGATAAAGGACAGAAATGTTATGGACCTAACAGAAGCAGAAGATATTAAGAAGTGGTGCAAAAATACACAGAAGAACTATACAAAAAAGATCTTCATGACCCAGATAACCACGATAGTGTGATCCCTCACCCAGAGCCAGACATCCTGGAATGGGAAATCAAGTGGACCTTAGGAAGCATCACTACAAAGAAAGGCAATGCCAAATAATGTTCAAACTACCACACAATCGCACTCATCTCACACACTAGCAAAGAAATGGTCAAAATTCTCCAAGTCAGGCTTCAACAGTATGTCAGCCATGAACTTCCAGATGTTCAAGATGGATTTAGAAAACGCAGAGGAACCACAGATCAAATTGCCAACATCTGCTGGATCATCAAAAAAGCAAGAGAATTGAAGAAAAAACATTTTTCTGCTTTATTGATTTTGCCAAAACCTTTGACTGTGTGAATCACATTGCACTGTGGAAAATTCTTAAAAAGATGGGAATACCAGACCACCTGACGTGCCTCCTGAGAAATCCATATGCAGGTCAAGAAGCAACAGTTACATCTGGACATTGAACAACAGACTGGTTCCAAATTGGGAAATGAGTATGTCAAGGCTGTATATTTTCACTCTGCTTATTTAACTTATATGCAGAGTACATCATGTGAAATGCCAGGCTGGATGAAGTGCAAGCTGGAATCACGATTGCCAGGAGAAATATCAATAACCTCAGATGTGCAGATGACACCACCCTTATGGCAGAGTGATGAAGAACTAAAGAGCCTCTTGATGAAAATGAAAGAGGAGAATGAAAATGTTGGCTTAAAACTCAACATTCAGAGAACTAAGATCATGGCATCTGGTCCCATCACTTCATGGCAAATAGATGGGGAAACAATAGAAACATTGAGATATTTTATTTTGGGGGGTTCCAAAATCACTGCAGATGATGACTGCAGCCATGAAATTAAAAGATGCTTACTCCTTGGAAGAAAAGCTAAGACCAACCTTGGCAGAGTATTGAAAAGGAAAGACATGGCTTTACCACAAAGGTCCATCTAGTCAAGACTATGGTTTTTCCAGTAGTCACATATGGATGTCAGAGTTGTACTATAAAGAAAGCTGAGCACCGAATAATTGATGCTTTTGAATTGTGATGTTGGAGAAGACTCTTGACTCCCTTTCACTGCAAGGAGATCTAGCCAGTCAATCCTAAAGGAAATCATTCCTGAATTTTCATTGGAAGGACCTATCCTGAAGCTGAAACTGCAATATTTTGGCCACCTGATATGAAGAACCAACTCACTGGAAAAGACCCTGGTGCTGGGATTGAAGGTAAGAGGAGAAGGGGACGGCAGAGGATGAGATACTTGGATGGCAATACCAATGTGGTGGACATGAGTTTGAGTAGGTTTCAGGAGTTGGTTATGGACAGGGAAGCCTGGCGTATTGCAGTCCATGGGGTCTCAATGAGTTGAATATGACTAAGCAACTGAACTGTCTGACTGATGATGCTCCAAAATCACCGCAGATAGTGACTGCAGGCGTGAAATTAAAGGACACTTCTTCCTTGGAAGAAAAGCTATAAGAAACATAGACAGCATATTAAAAAGCAGAGACATAAGTTTGTTGACAAAGGTCTGTATAGTTAAAGCCATAGTTTTTCCAGTAATATATAGATGTGAGAGTTGGAGTATAAAGAAGGCTGAGCACTGAAAAGCTTATAGTTTCAAACTGTGGTGTTTGAGAAAACTCTTGAGTGTCTCTTGGCCACCAAGGAGATCAAGCCAGTCAATGCTAAAGGAAATCAACCCTGAATATTCACTGGAAGGATTGATGCTGAAGCTGAATCTCCCATACTTTGGCCACCTGATGCCAAGAGCTGACTTGGAAAAGACTCTGATAATGTGAAGACAAAAGGAGAAGGGGATACCTGAGGATGAGATGGTTAGTTAGCATCACCTGATTCAGGAGACAATGGGGGATGGAAGATCCTGGGGTGCTGCGGTTCATAAGGTTACAAAAAGTTGGAGAGGACTTAGCAAGTGAATGACAATGATATTTTTTTTCTTCAAGTACAAAAATCAAACAAAGACAGTTATAATCAGGAACTTAAGGAAATATTCCTCATAAATAAGTGCCACCAGAGAAGTGATGACAGAAATAAACGTTTTCACTTTAAAAATAATTTGACCTTGCATTGTTGTATCATATATTCACAATAATTATTTAGTAAATATTAAAAGATTGTTTCACCTTCCACACTAGTTTTTCCCCAAACTGTAAGTTTTCTGTTCTTCAGATCTCTAATTAGATTACACTTGCACTCTACTTCTTCAATACATAATTTTTATTCTTTAGGTAATTTTAGATATTTGGTAATTTTTAATCATTTTTAATAAGACAATTTCTGAACTCAAGCATGAGCAAAAATGACTTTCAGATTTGTCAAAAATGAAAGACAGTTTTGGATCATTTAGTGTTTTGTACACAAAATTTTCTTCTAGACGTCATAAAAATTTTTCTATAGTGTTCTGTTACCAGTACTTGAGAAGGGAAATATATTTTACATTATCCTTTGTTAGGAATTTTGCTTTTCTGCCTGGCTTTTTTATTTTTATAACTTTTGTTGACATTAAAAATTTTAAGTTGGAAGTATATTTTGAAATAGAGCAAACAGGTTATGTTTCTACATGGAATACTTTTCCTTAGATATTATACTGCCCCTCCATCACATTTTTCAGTCATAGCCCCAATATTGCATTTGTAAGGAGATCTTTCTCAACCACATTATTTAAAAGTAGAAACCAACCTTTCCCCTCTAACATTTTCTTTATTCGCTGTTCTCCTGAGCATTTATTATCTTCTAATATGTAGCTTACCTAATATATTAGGTAATATAATATATTAGGTAAACATAATATATTATGTTTGCCTTTACTAGAATTTCATCTTCCCTGATAGCTCAGTTGGTAAAGAATCGCCTGCAATGCAGGAGACCCTGGTTCAATTCCTGGGTCAGAAAGATCCGGTGGAGGAAGGATAGACTACCCACCCCTTTATTCTTGGGCTTCCCTGGTGGCTCAGCTGGTAAAGAATCTGCCTGCAGTGCAGGAGGCCTGGGTTTGGAAGATCTCCTGGAGAAGTGAAAGCCTACCTACTCCAGTATTCTAGCCTGGATAATTCCATGGACTGTAGAGTCCATGGGGTTGCAAAGAGTCAGACACTACTTAGTATTTTCACTTACTGGAATTTAAGCTCCATGAAGGTAGGAAATTTGATCTGTTCGTTTACTGACATTCCAACAAGTAGAATATTTGTAGAATAAATGAGTACTTGATGGATTATTTTGTGACTCTTATTTATATATTTTTTGCATTGCTTAAATACTGTTGGTCTGAAGATTTAAGTGTTTCTTTATGTAATGGAGACTTCCCTGGTGGCTCACATGGTAAAGCGTATGGCTATGATGTGGGAGACCAGGGTTCGATCCCTGGGTTGGGAAGATCCCCTGGAGAAGGAAACGGCACCCCACTCCAGTACTCTTGCCTGGAAAATCCTATGGATGGAGGAGCCTGGTAGGCTACCGTCCATAGTGTCCCAAAGAGTTGGACATGACTGAGCGACTTCACGTTCACTTTATGTAATGGAAACTTTCTTCTATTATTTTACTGTTGTATACATTTAGAGACTTCAGAGTAGCCTTTTCATCTGAAATATACTTTTTTCCATAGAGTTGGTATAAATTTTTTTCTGTTTGTCTGTAAATAGTTCAGTATTAGGATTTGGAATGCAGTGTAAGATTTTTAGATTTTCTTCCAGGACTCCACTTCAATCAAAGAGACCAAACTAGATTTAAATTTACTTGGGTTATACTTTGTTACTCCAGGTAGCCAGTAACCTGCATTATGCATCAGAGCTGATGTCAGTCAGTGCCTGGTTTTTAACATCTTTGTTATTCGTTTACATGAATCCAACCACTTAGGTGAAACAGTGATCCAATTCTTCGCCTTGTTCAAAATGAGCTATCCCAATGTTCCAGTTCTATTCCTGTAAAACTGTCCAAGTGAGCTATTAATATAAACTTGGAATAAACTTCTCATGGCTTCATCACTCTGTTTAGTTTTTGAGGTCTCATGAGGTTCTTAAACATCATATTCGAATCCATGTATGCTCTAATCCTACTATGACCTGTTTACTTGGTTCTATAAAGGGCTCTTTCTCATATTTTGGATCAATCTTTGTCTCAAGTATGACTTNCTGTATAGTTAAAGCCATAGTTTTTCCAGTAATATATAGATGTGAGAGTTGGAGTATAAAGAAGGCTGAGCACTGAAAAGCTTATAGTTTCAAACTGTGGTGTTTGAGAAAACTCTTGAGTGTCTCTTGGCCACCAAGGAGATCAAGCCAGTCAATGCTAAAGGAAATCAACCCTGAATATTCACTGGAAGGATTGATGCTGAAGCTGAATCTCCCATACTTTGGCCACCTGATGCCAAGAGCTGACTTGGAAAAGACTCTGATAATGTGAAGACAAAAGGAGAAGGGGATACCTGAGGATGAGATGGTTAGTTAGCATCACCTGATTCAGGAGACAATGGGGGATGGAAGATCCTGGGGTGCTGCGGTTCATAAGGTTACAAAAAGTTGGAGAGGACTTAGCAAGTGAATGACAATGATATTTTTTTTCTTCAAGTACAAAAATCAAACAAAGACAGTTATAATCAGGAACTTAAGGAAATATTCCTCATAAATAAGTGCCACCAGAGAAGTGATGACAGAAATAAACGTTTTCACTTTAAAAATAATTTGACCTTGCATTGTTGTATCATATATTCACAATAATTATTTAGTAAATATTAAAAGATTGTTTCACCTTCCACACTAGTTTTTCCCCAAACTGTAAGTTTTCTGTTCTTCAGATCTCTAATTAGATTACACTTGCACTCTACTTCTTCAATACATAATTTTTATTCTTTAGGTAATTTTAGATATTTGGTAATTTTTAATCATTTTTAATAAGACAATTCCTGAACTCAAGCATGAGCAAAAATGACTTTCAGATTTGTCAAAAATGAAAGACAGTTTTGGATCATTTAGTGTTTTGTACACAAAATTTTCTTCTAGACGTCATAAAAATTTTTCTATAGTGTTCTGTTACCAGTACTTGAGAAGGGAAATATATTTTACATTATCCTTTGTTAGGAATTTTGCTTTTCTGCCTGGCTTTTTTATTTTTATAACTTTTGTTGACATTAAAAATTTTAAGTTGGAAGTATATTTTGAAATAGAGCAAACAGGTTATGTTTCTACATGGAATACTTTTCCTTAGATATTATACTGCCCCTCCATCACATTTTTCAGTCATAGCCCCAATATTGCATTTGTAAGGAGATCTTTCTCAACCACATTATTTAAAAGTAGAAACCAACCTTTCCCCTCTAACATTTTCTTTATTCGCTGTTCTCCTGAGCATTTATTATCTTCTAATATGTAGCTTACCTAATATATTAGGTAATATAATATATTAGGTAAACATAATATATTATGTTTGCCTTTACTAGAATTTCATCTTCCCTGATAGCTCAGTTGGTAAAGAATCGCCTGCAATGCAGGAGACCCTGGTTCAATTCCTGGGTCAGAAAGATCCGGTGGAGGAAGGATAGACTACCCACCCCTTTATTCTTGGGCTTCCCTGGTGGCTCAGCTGGTAAAGAATCTGCCTGCAGTGCAGGAGGCCTGGGTTTGGAAGATCTCCTGGAGAAGTGAAAGCCTACCTACTCCAGTATTCTAGCCTGGATAATTCCATGGACTGTAGAGTCCATGGGGTTGCAAAGAGTCAGACACTACTTAGTATTTTCACTTACTGGAATTTAAGCTCCATGAAGGTAGGAAATTTGATCTGTTCGTTTACTGACATTCCAACAAGTAGAATATTTGTAGAATAAATGAGTACTTGATGGATTATTTTGTGACTCTTATTTATATATTTTTTGCATTGCTTAAATACTGTTGGTCTGAAGATTTAAGTGTTTCTTTATGTAATGGAGACTTCCCTGGTGGCTCACATGGTAAAGCGTATGGCTATGATGTGGGAGACCAGGGTTCGATCCCTGGGTTGGGAAGATCCCCTGGAGAAGGAAACGGCACCCCACTCCAGTACTCTTGCCTGGAAAATCCTATGGATGGAGGAGCCTGGTAGGCTACCGTCCATAGTGTCCCAAAGAGTCGGACATGACTGAGCGACTTCACGTTCACTTTATGTAATGGAAACTTTCTTCTATTATTTTACTGTTGTATACATTTAGAGACTTCAGAGTAGCCTTTTCATCTGAAATATACTTTTTTCCATAGAGTTGGTATAAATTTTTTTCTGTTTGTCTGTAAATAGTTCAGTATTAGGATTTGGAATGCAGTGTAAGATTTTTAGATTTTCTTCCAGGACTCCACTTCAATCAAAGAGACCAAACTAGATTTAAATTTACTTGGGTTATACTTTGTTACTCCAGGTAGCCAGTAACCTGCATTATGCATCAGAGCTGATGTCAGTCAGTGCCTGGTTTTTAACATCTTTGTTATTCGTTTACATGAATCCAACCACTTAGGTGAAACAGTGATCCAATTCTTCGCCTTGTTCAAAATGAGCTATCCCAATGTTCCAGTTCTATTCCTGTAAAACTGTCCAAGTGAGCTATTAATATAAACTTGGAATAAACTTCTCATGGCTTCATCACTCTGTTTAGTTTTTGAGGTCTCATGAGGTTCTTAAACATCATATTCGAATCCATGTATGCTCTAATCCTACCATGACCTGTTTACTTGGTTCTATAAAGGGCTCTTTCTCATATTTTGGATCAATCTTTGTCTCAAGTATGACTTTTGGGATTGAGTTTTCAATATAGTTTTTTTAATGGTAAATATCTCAAATTTTGTGACATATGGTTTTTCAACATTTCCTAGTTAGTATGGAAATTTTCCTTGTTTATTTTTGAAATTCTAGTCATAATTACAATAGACATCCTGTAGCTGCATGTGCTCATGTTGGAGCTAATGAGAAGCAAATGGGAATTTCATTTTGTCAAGTATGCCAAGTGTAAGATTTTATATTTTTGCATAAGTGTTTTAAAGACAATACCAGCCTGGAAATTATATCAAACAATGTCTAGACAGAATAGCCTTGAGAATAGTAGGCCTTAATAATAGTTTTTGTGGAATTAACTCTACAGTAGATCTTCAGATTTGTTTTTGTTGACTTTTAAAACTCATCCTGTTTTCTCTCTCTCTCTCTTTTTTTTTTTTTTCTTTTTCAATCAGGTATACTTAACTGCTTTTCCATTTCATAAGTATTTCAAATTTCTTCCCAAATTCTTGAACATGACAACCTAATAATTGCCATATTCACTTTCATTTGTAGATGTAAGGTCTATTTATATAGGTTTTCTCAAGTTTGTAAAATATGATTTTCTAAATTCTAAATATGGCTAGTATTTCTTTTGATCCCTATTAATGACTAAATTATAACAACTTTTCACCAGAAATATTAAATGTTAAGTCAAATAGCTGATCATCAGTCCATATGCTATCCATGATTTGATCCAAGTATCTCTAAACTTCAGTTTTCTTATGTATAAAATGTTCAGATTCAACTAGATAATATCAAAGCTTCATTCAGATGCTAAAAATTCTTATGACTTTCCTGTCACTCACCAGTTCCTTTCTTGTTGGATGGAATTAAGTTAAAAATAAAAGCCTTTTTACACTGTGACTCATGGGAATGTAAGTTTTTTAAAAATTAATCTTGACAACTTTAATTCAAATGAGAAGGGAAGAAAGGTTTCTTAGGTGACCACGGATTTTTTAAAATCAGACTTACAAAAGGGAAGATTCATGAAGTTTGAGAAATTAAAAAAAATGAATCCAAAGTTTTATATGAACTCTGGATAATGTAAAAAAGAAGGAGACATAGAATGGACTGGGGTTTGTAACAAATGCCAACAAAAACAGTTGTTTTGTTCTAGTTGTTTCATTTTATTTGATAATTAGAGAAAGAATGTTCTCTGTCTAGATATTGTTTTGCTAAGTGATGGCTGACAAAGCAGACTTTTGGATCTTTCCTTAAAGGATCTTTCCTTTAAAAATGATCTTTAAGCTGGAAACTTAAGTCTTAAAGGAAATTAAGCCTCAAAATATTCAGCTACACACACACAGATACCCATAAACATGCACACAAAGCTGAAACAATCATTAAGAACAACTTGGAACTATAATACACTGGCTACCACTATGCCCTAATAAACTTTTGATTTTTTTCAGGTGAAATAAAAATAACAGTAAACAAGGCAAAACACAAAACTACCAGCTGCTAACTCAGCTAACTTAGCCCAAGCTCTGAAATCAGCCCATTTACTAGATTTTTATCTGCCCTGTGGTACCAACTTGGTGGTTCAATATGAGGGCACCCTTATGATTGGTTTCAGTCTGATCTTGAATCTTGATTCTCAAAATCATATGTTGTGAATAGGCTGATGTGCTATAACTTTTTGTCAAGTAAACGAGCACCTACCTGATACGAATAAAAGCCAAGAAACAAAACTTCATATTTGCTTGCCTTAAAAAAAAAAAAAAAAAACTAAATAAACTAAACTATCTCAACTCTAGGAACTTCTACTCTTTCCTCACTGGTAATTTATAAGAAAGGAGTAGATAAGAAGGAATATGAAAATAATATTTGGAGTGGCATTTGGCACTCTTGAAGTATCTTTCTGGAGTTGGAAATTAGTAATGTATAGCCAGTCTCACTGCAACTTTAAGCAGTGTTCTGTCAAGCTCAAAAACTGGGTTCATGATAGTAGTCACTTGTGTATGTGTGTGTGTATATGTACTCAGTTGCTCAGTTGTGTCAACTCTTTGCAACCCCATGGATTGTAACCTGTCAGGCTCCTCTCTCCGTGGAATTTTCCAGGCAAGAATACCAGAGTGGATTGCCATTTGCTACTCCGGGGGATCTTCTTGAACTAGGGATTGAACCTGCTTCTCCTGTGTTTCCTGCATTGGCAGACAGATTCTTTATCACTGTGCCACCTGCACCTCCTTTAAGCCTTATTTATTAGGCTCTGTCCTCAATGAGGAATTTAATTAAACATAGGTAAATTCCAGTTTAGATTTTTCTCTGTTTATGAAAAACATTCTCAATCATTAATAGTAAAACACAAGTTAATTCCTTCCCAGTCACTCTCAGTTGATATTATTAATATCTATCTACCTGTGGTCTCTTGGAAAAGTATATAGGTCACTTTTTCTTTTTCCTTTCTTTTTTCTTTTTTGTATTTAGTGGCATGTATTGGATGAGATCCAGCTAAATATTTTATTAAATGCACAAAAATATAAGGAAGACTTGCCTTCTGAATTTTTTTAATTTCCCAACTTCTCTTAATTTCCTTAATTCAGATGGAAATCGCATGAGACTAAAATCCATCTAAGGTATATCAACTGTTGCATTATATGTTAAATTAAAGAATATTATAAGGCAATGGCACCCCACCCCAGTACTCTTGCCTGGAAATCCAATGGACAGAGTAGCCTGGTGGGCTGCAGTCCATGGGGTCGCTAACAGTCGGACAGACGGAGCGACTTCACTTTCACTTTTCTCTTTCATGCATTGGAGAAGGAAATGACAACCCACTCCAGTGTTCTTTCCTGGAGAAACCCAGGGATGGGGGAGCCTGGTGGGCTGCCGTCTATGGGGTCACACAGAGTCGGATACGACTGAAGTGACTTAGCAGCAGCAGCATAACCTAGGTAACATCTGCCAAATTTTTGAAATTCAGTAGATAACTGTATTTTGATACAGAAATTGAGTGAATCGTGATCGTGTTCTCCTTAAACTGTCTTTTTAGAGATGTTATAATCTGTTAAAAAGCTCTTGAATCTGACTAGGTTGGACAAACCTTTTGTTCTTAGAAAAGTTTTCTTTAAAGAACTTAAAAGCTGGAAAAACTTTCAGTCATGCCCTCTAAATTGAGGGGGTTGGACCTGCAGGATCTACAGTCTCTGCTGATTCTAAGATCTTATACTCTTAACATAGCTGTGGCCAGAAGCAGACTTATAAAAGGAGTTCAGTTCAGTTCAGTCACTCAGTCGTGTCCGACTCTTTGCGACCCCATGTATCGCAGCACGCCAGTATGTCCATCACCAACTCCCGGAGTTCACTCAAACTCATGTTCATTGAGTCGGTGATGCCATCCAGCCCTCTCATCCTCGGTCGTCCCCTTCTCCTCCCGCCCCCAATCCCTCCCAGCATCAGAGTCTTTTCCAATGAGTCAACTCTTCATGTGAGGTGGCCAAAGTACTGGAGTTTCAGCTTTAGCATCAGTCCTTCCAATGAACACCCAGGACTGATCCCCTTTAGAATGGACTGATCTTCTTTAGAATGTACTGGTTGGATAAAAGGGGTGGGTGGGGTGAAAGGCTGATACAGGCACTTCTAATGAAGGAAAGGGAAGGCTTAGGAAAATTTTAAAAAGTCTTAAAATGAATATTTTATCTTTTGTTTGTTATTAAGGCCCTAATGCCTTTTTGTTTGACTTCCTTTGTAACTATTTAAGTTCATTGGAAGTTATGTCTCTAAATGTTAGTGTTTTCTTTGCTCGGGGCTTCCCTGGTGGCTCAGACGCTAAAGCGTCTGTCTGCAATGCAGGAGACCCGGGTTCAGTCCTTGGGTTGGGAAGATCCCCTGGAGAAGGAAGTGGCAGCCCACTCTACTATTCTTGCCTGGAAAATCCCATGGATGGCAGAGCCTAGTAGTCTACTGTCCATGGGGTCACAAAGAGTCGGACACGACTGAGCTACTTCACTTCACTTATTTCACTACAGTCAAGGTATTTAATAAATGTCAAAATAGACTGAACTCTCTTTATAAAAGTTAATTTATAAAGTTTTTACTTTGAGAGGAAGATCTTTAGAAAAATGTCTTAAAGTAGCATTAAACACTTGACATTCTTTCTTTACAAATAAAATATTTTCATAGTGTTTTAACAAGCTTTATTTTTCAATTGAGATGGCATGCCTTTTTCTCAGAAATGCTTTTTTAAAAAGTTGAACTGATAGTAGACTTACTATATATATTATTTAGCAACAGGTACTTTCACTCCCATGTACTCTAGTGTTACAAAAAATATTTTAGCTGTTTGGACATAAGCTTCAATGCTCATTCAAAAAATTATTTTAGCATTGTATGAGTTAGAGAAAAAAGCTAAAGAGTACCTAGTGTGGTAGACAAAATGGTCCTCTAAAAATGTCCATGCTTTAATTCATAGACCCTGTTAATATATTACATTACATGGCAAAAGGAACTTTGTAGTTGTGATTTCGGTTGCATTCGTTGTCGTTTCAATCATGTTTGAGTCTTTGGGACCCAATGGACCATAGCCTACTAGGCTCCTCTGTCCATGGGATTCTCCAGGCAAGATTCCTGGAGGGGGTTGCCATGCCCTCCTCCAGGGGATCTTCCCCACCCAAGGATCAAACTCTTAAATCTCCTGCATTTGTGGGTGAGTTCTTTACTGCTGGGTATTGTTTTTGCTTTGGCTCCATCCCTTCATTCTTTCTGGAGTTATTTCTCCACTGATCTCCAGTAGCATATTGGGCACCTAATGACCTGGGGAGATTCTCTTTTGGTATCCTATCATTTTGCCTTTTCATACTGTTCATGGGGTTCTCAGGGCAAGAATACTGAAGTAGCTTGCCATTCCCTTCTCCAGTGGACCACGTTCTGTCAGCCCTCTCCACCATGACCGGCCCATCTTGGGTTGCCCCGCAGGCATGGCTTGGTTTCATTGAGTTAGACAAGGCTGTGGTCCTAGTGTGATTAGATTGACTAGTTTTCTGTAAGTATGGTTTCAATGTGTCTGCCCCCTGATGCCCTCTTGCAACACCTACCATGTTACTTGGGTTTCTCTTACCTTGGGCGTGAGGTGTCTCTTCACTGCTGCTCCAGCAAAGCACAGCCGCTGCTCCTTACCTTGCTAGTGCTACCTGGGAAGGTAGTTTAGGCTATCAGCCTTAAAGTAAGGAGAGTAGCTTGAATTATCCAAGGGTTCCAATCCAAATACATGAGCCTTTAAAAAAACCAGAGAACTTTTCATAGCTGAAGATAAAGTAACAGAGGAGGGAAAATCAGAGAGATTTTAAGTTTGAAAAAGTTAAGACCTGCCTTTGTTGGTTCTGAGATGTGGGATTCTATTTGCAAGGATGAGACTGAGGCCTCTAAGGATGAAGCATGGGTGCATGCTAAATTACTCCACTTGTGTCTGACTCTTTGTGACCCCAGGGACTGTAGCCCACCAAGTTCTTCTGTCCATGGGATTCTCCAGGCAGGAATACTGAGGGGGTTGCCATGCCCTCCTCCAGGGGATCTTCCCAACCCAGGGACCAAACCCCAGTCTCTTATGTTTCCTGCATTGGCAGCTGAGTTCTTTACCACTAGTGCCACCTGTGAAGTCCCTAGGGATTATGAGTAGCCCCTAATTGAGAGCCAGGAAGAAAATAGTGACCACTATCCTATAATCAGCTGGGTTCAGCCAACAACCTGATTGAGCTTGGGGATAGGAAGGGATATATTCTAAAATCAGACTATATTCACTTGTATTGTCTTTGCTGCTGCTGCTGCTGCTAAGTCACATCAGTCATGTCCAACTCTGTGTGACACCATAGACGGCAGCCCACCAGGCTCCTGTCTTTGGGATTCTCCAGGCAAGAATACTGGAGTGAGTTACCATTTCCCTCTCCAGTGCGTGAAAGTGAAAAGTGAAAGTGAAGTCACTTAGTCGTGTTTAACTCTTTGTGACCCCGTGGATCGTAGCCTACTAGGCTCCTCCGTCCACAGGACTTACCAGGCAAGAGTCTTTAAGTATACCTAATAGATGTTTCCCGATATCCTCCAAAATACTGCAGATAGTAGATATTAACTACATCTGTTGAATAGAACCAAATGATCATGTTGACCATTGAGATAGCACTGATTATAATATCTGACACTTGATATATAGTAGAAATGTTATATTAGCATCTTCCTTCTATATAAATATCCCAACTGCAATTAATGCCATTCATTGGTATACTGGTACTGTTTTTTTAGGAATGTAGTTCCAGAAACTCACTACTCAGTTTGCCCTTTAATGTCAGGTAAATCACAGTATTACAGAGAAAATAGCTTAGATCAAAGAAAGCCAAAACATTCAAGTCAATTAATTCATGAACTTCAATAGCCAGTGGATGGTGAGTCTCTAATTTATTTTAAAATGTGACAGTTGAAGCAAAAGGATGCTGGTTTAGAAAGTTGTACATGTGAAGCATTAACTGAAAGAAGCACAGAGTTTGACTGAAGCACCAATTTTAGAATACTTTAAAACTCCATTCAACAGTATTAGAAAGATAAATGAACAAAGGAAAATAAATGAAGGGGAAATATAAATTAAGAAAATATCTGATAAAGTGTAAGAATTAAACTTCACTGTTGTATTTTCAGATTCTGTTTTATGTGTATTAGAGTAGACAAGAAGTTGTATTATTCATCAAAAGTGAAAGGGATTGAATTAAAATTAATAAGCCATAATGCTCCATATTGGGTTCATGCTTTAGAAGTTTAATGCAATAGCAATTGAATTGGCATTTTCTATAAATAAAGGAAGGGGATTATTATTTGAGCCCATATGTTAAGGGCCACTTCAGTGCTACCAATTCTCAACTCTGTATTAAATAAAGTTTAAGACAGCATTCTGAAAACTAAGATCATGGCATCTAGTCCCATCACTTCATGGCAAATAGATGGGGAAACAGTGGAAACAGTGACAGACTTTATTTTGGGGCACTCCAAAATCACTGCAGATGGTGACTGCAGCCATGAAATTAAAAGACATTTACTCCTTGAAAGGAAAATTATGACCAACCTAGATAGTATACTCAAAAGCAGAGACATTACTTTGCCAACAAAGGTCTAGTCAAAGCTATGTTTTTTCCAGTAGTCATATATGGATGTGAGAGTTGGACCATAAAGAAAGCTGAGCACTGAAGTATTGATGCTTTTGAACTGTTTGGTGTTGAAGAAGACTCTTGAGAGTCCCTTGGACTGCAAGGAGATCCAACCAGTCCATCCTAAAGGAGATCAGTCCTGAGTGTTCCTTGGAATGACTGATGCTGATGCTGAAACTCCAATACTTTGGCCACCTGATGTGAAGAACTGACTCATTTGAAAAGACGCTGATTCTGGGAAAGATTGAAGGCAGGAGAAGAAGGTAACAACAAAGGATGAGATGGTTGGATGTCATCACTGACTCAATGGAAATGAGTTTGGGTAAACTCCGGGAGTTGGCAATGGACAGGGAGGCCTGGCATGCTGCAGTCCATGGGGTTTCAAAGAGTCAGACACGACTGAACAACTGAACTGAACTGAATTGAAGTTTAAGACAAAGCTTACTTTACCTTACCACTTGCTCATGTAATAACGATATGGTTTTGTTATCTGAAATAAAAATACCTTCACTGCATAGATCGTATTTAAAAGTTACATTTTTAAAATAAGGATAAGTAATGTCATTTGCATGTTTCCTTCTAGAAATAAGCTGTCAAATCAGAATACCTTTAGTATTTGTAGTGATAGTTATCCTCTGTGTTTTTTTGCAGATAAGCTAAAAATATCAAATCTACAGGGTCCAAAGGGGAGGTTTATATAACTTAAGATATCTGTCCATGTTAGTAGAATAAGAGACTTTTATTATGTTATTTACATATGAATGATAAATGGCTTCCCAGGTGTTGCTAGTGGTAAAGAATCCATATGCTAATGCAGAAAAATTAAGAGACTCAGGGTTCAATCCCTGGCTAGGGAAGATCCCCTGGAGGATGGCAGGGCAACCCACTCCAGTATTCTTGCCTGAGAAATCCCATGAACAGACGAACCTGGAAGGCTACAGTCCATGGGCTTGCAAAGAGTCAGATATGACTGGAGTGACATTATGCAGCAGTATAATGAGGAGAAAAGCAAGGGAAACATGGTCACAGGTTTTCAGCAGGTCAACCTAGACTTCACTAAAGGTCTAGATTAAGAATTCTGTGACTGGCAATATTAAAAACACATTAGAAAAGTGTGTCAGGGCTAGCTAACTTAGGGAAGCATGACAACTTCCCTGAGCCTCAGTTTCCTTATTTCTAGAATGATGGTAGTAGAACTTATGTCCATGAAGTTTCTATGAAGATCCAGTTACATAATCTGTAAAGTCCTAGTCCATAATCACACAAATTTCAGCTTTATTATTATTATCATTAATGTCATTATCATCATCATAATGCCTTGCCATAGATTTGGTCTTGACAAAATTCCTTCCCAGAGTGAAGATCTTTATTCTGGCATCATCTCATATGGAGTAGAAATCTGCAAGGTAGGACCAAAATATGGTATCAACAATTAAAAATGAAAAACTTCATACTGAACCTAACTGTTCATGCTTTCCACACCGTTTCCAACTATGTCTACAAATTTGGGGAAGAAATTTTGGTTTCATGTGCTGGACAACTCAAGAGAAAAAGATAATATAAGGATATTAAAGCAGGCATTTGTGCAGATGACACATAAAGGCATTTGATTCATATAATTCCTTCCTAAGTATCCATACCATGGCTTTTTTTCCCTCTAAAATATGGAACAGAATGCTTTGCATATCATTGGAATTCATGACTGAATGGAATTGAATATATGTAGCTAGCAAAAGCAAAAACAAGAAAATTGAGTTATTCTAACTCTTATTGTACTCTTCCAGATTCAAGGTTTAAAATTAAAACAACAACAGCAGCAGCAACAACAATCTATATTCTTCAATGTCTTCTTGGCTTCACAAACATAACAAGTACCTATATGGATCTTGAATAGAGGCAATGATGTGTTTCAGGAAAGCTTCATGTATTAGATGATTTAATTTTTTAAGCCTTTAAACAGTCTGAAAGTGAAAGTCGCTCAGTCATGTCTGACTTTTGCAACCCCGTGGACTATATAGTCCATGGAATTCTCCAGCCCAGAATACTGGAGTGGGTAGCCTTCCCCTTCTCTAGGGGATCTTCCTAACCCAGGGATCAAACCCAGGCCTCCCGCATTGTGGGTGGATACTTTACCAGCTGAGCCACAAGGGAAACCCAAGAATACTGGAGTGGGTAGCCTATCCCTTCACCAGTGGATCTACCAGATGCAGGAATAGAACTGGGGTCTCCTGCATTGCAGGCAAATTCTTTACCAACTGAACTATCAGTGAAGCCAGTTTGTATACAGTTAATTGAGGGAAAGCATTAAGTTGCATTTAGGTCATCCTTAATTTAAATTTGAAAATCAGCTCTCCAGTCTTGTATTTTTTTCTTTTTTTCCTTTGTCTAAAGGAAAAACTCGGAGAAGGTAATGGCAACCCACTCCAGTACTCTTGCCTGGAAAATTCCATGGACGGAGGAGCCTGGTAGGCTGCAGTCCATGGGGACGTGAAGAGTCGGACACGACTGAGTGAATTCACTTTCATTTTTCACTTTCATGCATTGGAGAAGGAAATGGCAAACCACTCCAATTTTCTTGCCTGGAGAATCCCAGGAATGGGGAGCCTGGTGGGCTGCCGTCTCTGGGGTCACACAGAGTCGGACACGACTGAAGCAACTTAACAGCAGCAGCAAAGGAAAAACTGACTTTTAGAAACAAGCTGGGGCAGAGATTTTTCCCAGGTATGATTGTGTGTTACTGGTAAATCTCCCTTTTGATGGCCCTTTTAGTAGGAAAGACTCCTTTAAGTCTAATTGCTCACACACAAAATAAAGGGCCTCTTAACTCTCTTCAGATAGCTTGTTAATATAACTTGCAGTTATTTAATAATGGCTTCAAGGCACTTAGCCTTTTCCTTTCCTCTGTTTTATTAGCCAAATCAATAAAGTGACTTTTTAAAGTAAGTCATTCAGTAGTTTTTTTTTTTTTTTTTCTGGAACATAAAGAGGTTTTAACTGGTTATATAGAGAATTCTTTACTTCCCTCACCCCACTCTCCTTCATCTCCTACTTCCATCAGGTTATTTTTGAGTTTCTTTCCATTTCTTCTGTTCTCTCTACTCTATGATGTAATTTTAATGAATGTGAAAATAGTGGATTGAACCATTCTTCCATAATACCTAATGAAACACACACACACCAAAAAAGGTTAAGAAAAATAAATAAATACAATAGAAAACCAAAAATTTAGAGTTACAAATACAGAAAGAGGGACATCTTTATACCATATACTCTGAAAAGTTTTACCAATATAGAACACAGAGGTCCTCCTTCCTGTTCATGTATCCATACAAACACACACAACACACATACACAGAGAAACATGCATGTATGATAAGGAAGAATAGATCAAATCTTGAGTATTATCATTAATAACTCAGAATTCTATAAAAACAGTGAAATATCTTGGGATTTGAAGTTCCACATTATATGTCATAAAGTAGATAACATTATTAGACCTTAAAATATGTAGATAACATTATTAGACCTTAAACGATGGAATGAGGTTCCTGACATTGTAAGGGAGACAGGGATCAAGACCATCTCCATGGAAAAGAAATGCAAACAAGCAAAATGGCTGTCTGGTGAGGCCTTACAAATAGCTGTGAAAAGAAGAGAGACGAAAAGCAAAGGAGAAAAGAAAAGATATAGGCATCTGAATGCAGAGTTCCAAAGAATAAAAGGAAGAGATAAGAAAGCCTTCTTCAGTGATCAATGCAAAGAAATATAGGAAAAGAACAGAATGGGAAAGGCTAGAGATCTCTTCAAGAAAATTAGAGATACCAAGGGAACTTTTCATGCAAAGATGGGCTCGATAAAGGACAGAAATGGTATGGACCTAATAGAAGCAGAAGATATTAAGAAGAGGTGGCAAGAATACATAGAAGAACTGTACAAAAAAGATCTTCACGACCCAGATAATCATGATGGTGTGATCACTAATCTAGAGCCAGACATCTTGGAATGTGAAGTCAAGTGGGCCTTAGAAAGCATCACTAAGAACAAAGCTAGTGGAGGTGATGGCATTCCAGTTGAGCTGTTTCAAATCCTGAAAGATGATGCTGTGAGAGTGCTGCACTCAATATGCCAGCAAATTTGGAAAACTCAGCAGTGGCTGCAGGACTAGAAAAGGTCAGTTTTCATTCTAATTCCAAAAAAAGGCAATGCCAAAGAATGCTCAAACTACCACACAATTGCACTCATCTCACACGCTAGTAAAGTAATGCTCAAAATTCTCCAAGCCAGGCTTCAGCAATATGTGAACCGTGAACTCCCTGATGTTCAAGCTGGTTTTAGAACAGGCAGAGGAACCAGAGATCAAATTGCCAACATC
>SJYX01009128.1:182552-207233 GCA_006410675.1 Oreotragus oreotragus | reverse complement strand
CACACACACACACACACACACACACACACACACACACACGGTAGAGAGGTCTACCACACCCAGGAATACCTTGGCTAGGTGCAGGAGCATATCCACATTTCATGGAATCTGAGGCTCATACAGTTTGGTGAGATGCCCTTAAAGAGAAATAAAATAAAAATATCAAACTTTTGCGAATTTTACCAAAGCATATGACCACATGAACACTTTGCTAGTGGCTCCCACAAGGGAGCAGCCTCAGAATTTAAGCTTCATTAGCTTTCTTATAAATCTTCTGCTTGGAAAACAAGGCCACAGGAGAGTCAGGCATCGGTTGAGAATCCTCAGAAATCTTTGAGGGGGCTTTGGGCTCCAGAGGTCATGCACTGGGGGAGTCTGAGTCAAGCCGATCTAGATTTCAGGGGCAGGCTGGCTGTGACAGACAGCTGGGTGATAATCACTCTCCTATCTCTAGAACAAAGTACAGTCTCAGAAGAGGAGAGGCCTGGATGAAGGAGGGACTAAAGGCAGATGCATTCGGAACCTGGGAGGGTAAGTGTGAGAACTTGTGTTTCAAAAGGGAGGGGAAGTGGGGAGGATGGCCACAGGCCTGCAGCGTGAGACGAGCCAGCTCTTGAAAAGCTCTTCAAGTCCTATTAGAAAATTGCAATGGAGAGATCCCCTGCCCTCTCCTCCATCCCAGGGCACAGAGTAAGGTTTGTCCTCTGCTCTGATTACTTCATTTTGGAGCTCAGAAAGATGCTAATCAGAAGGCTCACATCGCACAAGCTACTTCAAGAGCAATTTGGAATTCAGCATGACGAAGGGAATCATCAGCTGTGTCAGTATAAAGAAACATTCCAGCCTAATTAAGGCATGAAGGGGCAGCGATGGACTAGTGGACAGGGATGATCAGAAGAAACAGGGCACACTGGGGACTTGCCTGGTGGCTTAGGGGCTAAGACTCTGTGCTCCCACTGCAGAGGGCCTGGGTTCGATCCCCGGTCAGGGAACTAGATTTCACATGCCACAACTAAGAATTCGCATATGTCAACTAAAAGGCCCCCCAGGCTGCAACGAAGACCTGGCGCGGCCAAATAAATAAGTATTTTAGAAAGAAGAAGAAACAGGGCACAGCTCACCACCACTCTCAACAGCTCCCAGCTCTGCACACCAGCCAATGAGGAAGCACAGTTTCCCTGCATTCCTACACGTCCAGCAGCATCACCAATAACCCTCCCAACCCTCTCAGTGGCATGAGTTAGTTTTCTCTTGCTGCTGTAACAAATTAGCATAAATTTACTGTCTTAACACATTTATCTTCTTATAGCTCCATAGGTCAGAAGCTTGAGATGAGTTGCACTGGGCCTAATCAAGATGTGCCCAGAACCGCATTCCTTGGTGGAGGCTCTCGGGAGGTCATTCTCTTGCCTTTTCCAGCTTCTGGAAGCTGCCTACACTCCTTGGCCCTGGTCCCCTTGCATCTTCAAAGCCAGCAATGTTGGTCAAGTCTTTCTCACGTCTCATTCCTGTGACACTGAGTCTCTTGCCTGCCTCTTCCATTCGTAAGGACCCTTGTGATGACGTTGGCCTCACCCAGGTCATCCAGAATAATCTCTGTAAAGTCCAGCTGATCAGCAGCCTTACTTCTCCTTCCTTATACTATGTAATATATTCACAGGTTCAGGGATTAGGGAATTAGGGTGTAGACATCTTTGAGGCCATTATCCTGCCTATCATGATAGGAAATATTATCATCTCCCATTTTCCAGATAAGGAAAATGAGGCACAGAGAGGTCCTGTGACTTGCCCGAAGTCACACAGCTGGTAAGCAGCAAAGTTGGGATTCACCCAACTGGCCATCTGATCCAGACCCTGTATCTTAACCTTTAAACTGTACTCCTTCCATAGAATCATTGCTCTTGTGTTCAACACTTTATTGAGTTTTATTTTATTGTATTCGACTACTTCCATTGATAGAAGTATTTGGGTGAGGCAGAGGCTCTGGGGGCAGGAGCCGCCGGTGGTGCGGACTTGTGGGGAGTGGGTGAGGCGTGCTATATACCCCATAACACTGCTGGATGGGAGGCCGCCTCCCTCTGTTACGTCGCGAGAGGCCTGGGTTCGCATCTCAGCTCTGTCACCTACATCTGTGTGCCTTCCAGCCAGTTGCTGGATCACTGCATTTCCTCCGCTGCAAAGAGATGACAGCAGAGCCCTCCTTACAGGCTTGTCGCATTAACTAGAACAGCATGTCTGAAGCTCCCTGCTGTGCCCGGGGCACAGGCAGTGCTCCACGAGTGCTCCTGTTCCGCCGCTCTCCTTGGTCTCCTCTCCCCAAGGAACCTTAACATCTCACAGGTATTAACAGAGGAAATGGTGGCTGAGATTTCTAGATTCTGAGGGAGCGGATCTGGGGAAGCTGAGACAGAACAGGTCGGAGGAGGACAAGGAACTCTGCCATCATCTGATTTTTTATATTTATTTGGCTGTGTCAGGTTTTAGGTGTGGTATCCTAGTTCCCGGCCAAGGGTTGAGCCCAGGCCCCCTGCATTGGGAGCATGGAGTCTTAGCCAGGGAAGTCCCCACATTAGGTTTAATTAGAGAAAAAAGGCTCTGTGGCTAAAACACATTTTAAAAACATTGATATCTCCCTTCCATCCTTTGTCACATCCTTCTTTTCTTCTTTCTTCGTGCTTTTAGGAAACGTTGAAAGGAGAGGAGAAATCAAATGTCCATTAGATTTAGAATTCTTGGTTGCAAACAACAGATTGATTCTGACTAACTTAAATGAAAGTTGGGATTCAGTGGAAGGACATGGGGTGACACCAAGTTGAAGACAAAGCTGAACATCTGGGTCTCGGGAAGATAGGAGCATCTAGATGGCAGGGAAGAATGGAGACGCTCTTCGGGCAACCAGGCCCTGAGGGGAGCCCTTTCCACTGGCCCCTAGGCTTGGCACTGGGTCCCCTCTCCATCTTCCTGGGAAGCAGAGTTAACCAGCCTCGCCTGGGACACTTGCTGGATTCTCATCTCAGTAGGCGGGGAAGCTTAACTGATTGTCCCTGCAGAGTGTCTCCAGAGGGCAAAATAGGGCTCCTCAAAAGAGAACCCAGTGGTAGAGAAAGGGGAGGACGCCAGCAAGCAAACAACTCACCCATCAGTCACCTTTGCTGTGTTTGAAAATGTATCTTTCACTCCTGCCCTGCCTCGAAGATGCTCTTTCATTTCCACATTCACTCTATTTAAACTGCACAGTGTCATTTTTGTAGCTACTGCCACACACACACACACACAAATCTAACAACAACAACAACAAAGATAAAGAAAACCTTCATGTTACTTAAACTTGGGGAGAAACACTTTATGTTTTATTACGAGTGAACCGAATTGGGTTAACATGGGACCCTGAGCACAGCGGCCATTGTGCTGCATCGGCATCAGTGGGACAAGGACCACTATATCACAAGACTCATCTGTCTAAGCCCCTTATTTTCCAGCCGAGACTCAGGTCTGAGAGGCTTAGTGACCTGCCCTAGGTCACAAGGCAGTGTAGAGGCGGGAGCTCCACGGGTTCCTGTCATTAGACAAGGCAGGCCTTTGGAGTGGTAACGCTTCACTGAGAGGGGGCATCCTCTTATCTGACAGGTGACCCATCACGGATGAGGACGTGTGTGGCACAGCCTCACATTTGCTGTGTATGATCTGCCGCCAAAACCCAGCGCCTCGGCAATGGGCTCCTGGGCGATGGAGCTCGGCTGGCTGTGCCGAGGTGTGTGCTGGGGAGTTCTGAGTCAGATGCAGCTTCCTTGTCAGCCCCTGCCTTTGAGAGCTTAAAAGAAATGAAAGAAAGGGAAAGAAAAGAGAAGCCCTTCCAATTTCTGATCTTACAGAACAAGGCAAATTTCTCACCTTGACAGAATCAAAACCCAAATCCATCTTACCAAGAGACCAAAGTGGGGAAAAAAATGTTCAATAGATTTTTGTTCTTAAACTATTGGATCCAGCTTGAAAGAAAATGGGTTTCTCTCTTTAAAAGAGAGAGACAGAAATGTGCGTTCCTCTAGGATGGAGAATTCAGAAGTATGGTGTCCCCACGTGCCTGGCAGCCAAGGGTGGGTCAGCAGTTTCAAGGTACGGTTGACAGGTGATTTGGTCAGGGGCTGCAGAATTGGAGGGAGGTTAGGTTTCCAGAATAAGTGAGTGGCCTCTTGCTGTCCAGTGACTTCCACATGGCATCCTTCAGTTTCAGGGAGAGCAGGGTGGGGTGAGCCACTGGAATCAAAACTGATGCTGCAGTGAGCCTCCAAGCCTCACCTCCAAACGCTGGGCCTAACTGTCTTGATCTAAAGTAGATGGAGGAGCTTCCTAGGTGGCTCAGCATTAAAGAATCTCCCTTACCAGTGCAGTAACACAGGTTTGATCCCTGGTCCAGGAAGATTCTACATGCTGCGGCTCAACTAAGCCTGTACACCACAACATGTGCCCCAACAAGAGAAGCCGCCACAATGAGATACCTGTACAATGCAACAAAGAGTAGCCGCTGCTCACTGCAACTGCAGAAAACAGGTGCACGGCAATGAGGACTTGGTGCAACCAAAAATTAAATAGAATTAATAAATGTTTTTTAAGTTAGTGAACTTAGAGCAACAAGAAGGCAAATGGAGCCATCCATCTGCAAGTGGGTTCATTCATCATCACATATCCTGAATGCTGACCAAGGCTGGCCACTCTGCTGAGTGCTGAGGCATGATCACCCCTCAGGTTCACCCCACCCTCCAAGCCGTGAGCCTGGTGGGGAAAAGGGAGAGTGAGAAGAATGTCCAGAGACAGACAATTTGGGTCTCAGGCTTTAAAATAAACTTAGTTACTATTATTTAGTTACCTTAAAATCAATGTAGAAACTTGACTAAAGATTAAGGGTGGGAAAAATCGATTTTAAGTTCATAAAATTGATTTTCTAGGATCAATTTTAGGGCTGAGGCAGAGCTGGGAGATCCTCTGGCCCACCCCACTGCCACCCCTTTATTATCAAAATGTAGAAAGTGAGGCTCCGATTAGGCACTTTGTAGTTTTCCTTATAAAACAGAGGGCCCAGATCTCTGGGGTGACAAAATCACAGTCTCTATATGGTCATGTGCAGTAGGGAAAACATGAACTATGAGAGCGACTTTGTGGTCAGGAAATTTTATTTACTTTTAAAATTTCATGCATCCTTAAGGCAGGATGTGGAATTTGTGTGTTTATCCAAATGAGAGTAGGGGATTTCCCTGGTGGCCCAGTGGTTAAGACCTCGCCTTCCAATGCAGGGGGTGTAGGTTTGATTTCTGGCAGGCAAGCTACGATCCCACATGATTCACAACCAGAAAACTAAAACATAAAGCAGGGAAATATTGTAACAAATTCAATAAAGACAAAAAAAAGAGAGAGAGAGAGTGTGTGCCTGACCCAGTCCTCGTCCAAAGTAACTTGCTTGTGAAAGATAAGGAAAGAGAGAGAAGCTGCCCAGACCAGAGGATGTCATGGAGACCTAGTGATTGTATGGGATAAATAACTGTGATAAATAACTGACAGTTACGTAAGATGTTAATTTAACAGCAGAGGGACCTGGGGAAGAGCACACAGGAATTTTCAGTACTGTCTTTTCAAATCTTCAGAAGTATTTGAAAGTAAAAGGTAATTTTTAAGAAGGAGAGCATGGTGTGGGAGATTGTATTTTCTAAAAGTCGATGCAACATGGTCTTCCAAGAGTTCTCCACTTCCACATGAAGAGGTAGATCTGTGTTCTCTCCTTTGAAAGGGGGCAGGTTACTTACCGTCTCTGTGCTCCCGCTGCTTCTGTAAAATGGGAAGGAATGTTAGAATTGTTTTCACTATGAAATGGGAATACACATGTAAAGCATGTGGACAGAGACTGGAAATATTGGCTGTCATTACTGTTGTGGGGCAAGTTAGGGACCTAGTCATCAGAACTGAAGTGGCAACCAGAGGAACAGGCAGCACAGAACCCCTGGAAGTCCTTAAACTCCTCCTGCCCCAGGGGCGAATCCTTCCTGGGGGTGGAGATGCCAAGTTCGCAGGTGGGCTCTGGGAGAGATGGGAGGGAGAAGACAAGTGCAGAGATTAGGAATGGATGATGATGTGCAGTGCGTTTGCCCAGGGAAGAAGGAAACTGCCATGGTCTGGGGTGATCAGGGGTGGTGCCAGGAGAGGAATGAGCTGAAGTTGTGCCTTGAAGGCCAGCTCGGGTGCAGATGAGCAGAAAAGCAGGGAAGGGCAGCAGAGGTGGAGCCAAGGCCTCACCAGGCATCTGCTTGGGCACAATTTTCATGTTATTTACCTTTAGCTACCCTTCTTTCTCGATTTCTACTAACGTGAAATGGTGGGAAGGATTCTATACATTTATCATTTTAAGGATAATAGACTGTAGCCTTGAACTCCAAGGTTCCTGCTGGCCTACATGTGCTCCTCAGCAGAGCCCTTTCTTTTCAAGGTCATACATCCATCAAATGACACAAGTTGGAGCTTATACCCAGGACTGGCCACTTAGGACAGACACCACATCCATGTGCTGGTGGTAATTGGTCCAGAGGGGATCCTAGGACACCAGCAAGACCAATCAGTGTCCTCTCCCATGGACTCTGGGAGAGAGAGGAACCCCATGTGGTTGTTTTAAATCATGACCACAAATTCTTTGATATTTCCAGCCTTTAGACTGTAGTCTGTGACTTTCTCCTTGAATTTGGGCAGGACTGTGACTGCTTTGAGCACGGAATACAGGTGACATTTAAGGGTTCCGCTTAAAAGATCACGTGGTTTCTGTCTTTGTTGAAACACTTGCTCTTAGAGACTTGAGCTTCCAGACCAGAGAAGAGAGGAGAGGAAGGGAGGAAATATGAGTCCTTAGTCATTTGAGTCATCACACCCCTTGTACCAGACATGGAGTGAAAAAGTCTTAGACGAAACCAGCCTCTAGTCACTTGAGTCTCACTGGCTATTATGGACTGTATGTTGTACCTCCAGATTCATATGCGAGTCCCATAGTTCAGTTCAGTCGCTCAGTCGTGTCCAACTCTTTTCGACCCCATGGACCGCAGCACACCAGGCTTCCCTGTCTATCACCAACTCCCAGAGCTTGCTCAAACTCATACCCATCGAGTTGGTGATGCTATCCAACCATCTCATCCTCTGTCGTCCCCTTCTCCTCCTGTCTTCAATCTTTCCCAGCATCGGGGTCTTTTCCATAGAGTCAGTTCTTCGCATCTGGTGGCCAAAGTATTGGAGCTTAAGCTTCAAGCATCAGTGCTTCCAATGAATATTCAAGACTGAATTCCTTTAGGATTGATTGCTTTGATCTCCTTGCAGTCCAAGGGACTCTCAAGAGTCTTCTCCAACACCACAGTTTAAAAGTATCAATTCTTCGGCGCTCAGCTTTCTTTATGTATGTGAATATTTGTGAATCCCTAACATGATGGTCAGAGACGGCGATGGCACCCCACTCCAGTACTCTTGCCTGGAAAATCCCATGGATGGAGGAGCCTGGTAGGCTGCAGTCCATGGGGTCGCAAAGAGTTGGACACGACTGAGCGACTTCACTCTCACTTTTCACTTTCATGCATTGGAAAAGGAAATGGCAACCCACTCCAGTGTTCTTGCCTGGAGAATCCCAGGGACGGGGGAGCCTGGTGGGCTGCCGTCTATGGGGTCGCACAGAGTTGGACATGACTGAAGCGACTTAGCAGCAGCAGCAGCAACATGATGGTTTTTGGAGATGGTACCTTTGGGAGGTTATTAGGGTCAGATGAGATTATGGAGGTGATGGCCTCATGATGGGATTAGTGCCCTTACAAGACGGGACCCCAGAGAACTGTCACAAGCTCTCACTAAGAGACCTGTGAATACATAGCAATAAGGCAGTTGTCTGCAATCCAGGAAGAAACCTACACCAGAACATGACTGTGCTGGTGCCTTGATTTTAGACTTACAGCTCCAGACTGTGAGAAAATAAATTTCTGTTGTTTAAGTCACCCAATCCATGATATTTTGTTATGGCAACCCAAGCAGACTAAGATACCAGCTGAGACACCAACCCTGTGGAACAGAGAACAGCCATTCCTGCCATGTCCTACCTGAATCCCTGGTCCCTAGACTCCGTAAGCATACGAAACAGTTGTTTTATGTCACTAACCTTCAAGAGTGATTTCATAACTATTAAGTGGAACATTGTCTTTTCAGAGCCTTGAGTTGGGGATTGTAGAAGTTTTGAGTCACCAAAGGCCACATTAGCTAATAAATAGAAAGAGTTAGCCCGATAAGCTGGCACAGAGCTGACAATGAAGAGATGGAAAAGTCTAGCCCTCCTTGATGATACCACTCAAATCCTTGGATCAAGCTGGGCCAATCTCCTCTTCAACTTTTCAGTTATATAAGCCAGTAACTTTTTTTAAGTCTTAAGCCAGTTTGATTTGGTTTATATTCCCTCCAGTTATAACTGGAATAGAGATTAAAAGGATAAAAAGGAAGACGGGAGACATGGAGGAAGGAGGTGTTGATCTGTTCCGTTTGCCATTTAAATGTAAGTGGTGTCTATGGCAGACACGGCAGGTTGCCCATTTCGGATCTAATCCCCATCTTTCCCCTTATGAACAGAACCTCTGTACTTCGTAGGTGCCATCTTCCCCTTCCAATCACTCAGAGTGAGGTGACTCAGAGTTAAGCCCAGATTGAAGTGAAGTCACTCACTCAGTTGTGTCCGACTCTTTGCGACCCCGTGGACTGTAGCCCCCCAGGCTCTTCTGTCCATGAGATTCTCCAGGCAAAAATATTGGAATATTGCCATTTCCTTCTCCAGGGGATCTTCCCACCCCAAGGATCGAGCCTGGGTCTCCAGCATTGCAGGCAGACGCTTTAACCTCTGAACTACCAAGAAAGTCCAGCTTGGGTCCTAGCTAGTAGTTCTATGTTCCTAACCAATGATTGGGTCAGGAGTGGACATAGGACCACGTTCCTCCAATGAGATGTGAGGGGATGTCTCTGGGTGGAGCCTCTGGGAAAGCTTTCCTTCTCTCCACAAGGAGAGACAGGCGCTGTCGCCTGTGAACAGTCTGAGTGGACAATGTTCGTCTGGAGGGGCCACAGCTCCCTTGCAGAGAAGGAAGCTGGACCTCCAATGGTATGGAGCTGCCGGTTGTCCCTTGCCTGAGGTGCTTTCTCTTCTGCCTTTTGTGTGAGATAACAAATGACAAACGAATTTGAACTGCCGTTTTCTGCTGCAAGCAGCCTTGATACTGCGGATTCTGAGGAAGGCCAACTCACCACCATCTTGTTTTACTGAGGACAGAACCAAGGCCTAGAGGGACCTTTATGTGTCCAGGTCTCAAAACCAGTTGATGGCAGTGAGGAACAAGAGCCTCACCTCCCTTCTCGTAAGCTAGGCTTCATCCTGTAGTGAGACAGGTTCTAGAATCTTCTGCCATTGCCCTTCCCACTCTCAGCCCAGAGCCTTCTGTAGTCAGCTGTGTGTACAGAAGCTCACCTGATTTGAATCCAGCAGGCAGTATTCTGTCTAATTAAGCAGTTATGAGCAGGAAGGCTACATCTCCAGAGCCTACTTGTTTTTCGTGAGGCGCCTTTATAAACCCTCGCTGGTTGTTGTGACGGATGCCAGGGGCCGCGGAGACCTCTGGAAAGCGGGTCCTGCTGGGCCACCGTGGGGGCTGTGACAGTAACTGTTTATGGAATCTGAAGGCTGTATTTGGATAATTACCGCCATCTGATTGTCGGGTTAATGTCACCTGAACCAGACGGTCTGCTGTTTCTCTGCTTAAGGAAAGAAGAATAAAACCCTTTGGAGATGCTCACCGACTGTGAGCTGGGAAATAGCCCTGAAAGTTAGTGAGGCAGTGAGTGTGGTGAGACCAGAGCACAGCCAGCAGCGTGCTGAACAAGTGTGCTGGTGGGTGAAGTAGAGAGGAGCCTCAAAAGAAAATGTGTTGATTTTCCTGTTTTGCAGTGTGTAAATTCACTGAAGCAGGCAGCAGTGGGCTTCTGATATGGTCACCTCTGTCATGGGCACCTACTATCGGGAAAATTCAAGCCAGAAATTTCAAGAAGAATAGCTTGGGAAAAGCCGGGTCCAAATAGAAGCCACCTTCATCTTGGACACGGCAGCCATTGCTGCTGATCCTCAAGGGCTCACCCTGCTGCACAAATTCACAGGGGGTGATATTTCAGCACAGAGGCAAACTTTCTTCTCTCAGAAGAACCCCTCAAAGAGACAGACGCTATAGGTAGAGGTGTTCCCTGCCACTTGCCCACTACTTTGCCAGACAGAGCACCGCTGATCAGTGGGTGGGAGGCACCTCCAGCAGAGGGTCTAGAATAGCAGTTTCCCTCAAGTCCAGCAGGCCGGAGAGGGGGAGGTCCTCAGGCAGCTGCTTTGTGGGCAAGTCTCAGGGGTTGTGTATCTTTGTGGCCCCGAGCCTGTTTCCTTGAGTGGCTCTGCGGGGTAAGTGGTGAGTGTTGGGGTGGGAACAGAAAATGCGAGTTCTCCTGTGCAAGTGGAATTGTGTGTGCATGCACACTTGTGCTTACACAGGAACTTATAAGGCTTTGCGGATCTCCAGGTATGAGAAGGCTTCCCAGGTGGTGCAGTGGTAAAGAATCTGTTTGCCAGTGCAGGAGACACTAGGGACGGGGGTTTGATCCCTAGGTTGGGAAGATTCACTGGGAGGAGGAAATGGCAACTGTCTCCAGTATTCTTGCCTGGACAATTCCATGGACAGAGGAGCATGGTGGGCTATAGTCCATGGGGTCTCAAAGAGTCAGACACAACTGAGCAACTGAGCACACGCAGGAAATATGGGAAACGCCTGGTGCTTTGTGCAGAGAGTACTAGACCAAGAGTGCAGTCATGCTAAGAAATATAATGTGAGCTAAATTTGTAACTTTAAATTTTCCAGGAACTACATTAGAGAAGAAAGAAAATCAATTTCAAAAATGTACTTTATTTAACCAAGCATACCCCAAATTATCATTTCAGCATATAGTCAATATAAATATATAAATGGGATATCTTACAGTCTTTTTTCCTCTTACGAAGTCTTCAAAATCCCTACTTTACACCTGCAGCAATATCTCAGTTTGGACCAGCCCCATGTCAAGCTTTCAATAATCACCTGTGATTCATGGCTACCATCCTGGACAGTGCAGGTTTAGAGACCTGGATTTGAGTCCCTGTTCAGTTTCTTCATAGATTTGTGGCCCTGGCAAAATGTGTTCTGAGGTGCTGTGTCACCATCTCTGTAATGCCCTTAATAGCCTGTCTCATGCCAGTCATTCAGGTAGTGTCCTGCGTGTTGCTGAGTGTCTAGGGTCCAGGTCAGCGCTGCAGGGCTGGCTTGTATGCTGGTGTGTTGGAGCTGCACCATACAGGCTCACAAGAGCCCATGGTTAAATATTCATGAATCTTGTAAAGTGATTTTAAACCATGGGCCTCTTGAAATCAGCCATGGTGGGAGAATGTTTGCACCATGGAAATGAGCAAGTGTTTCCAAATCGGCCTTTGCCACTCCACAGACAGAGCTGCTTGTGAAACGTGACTTGCACACCTCTGGACCTGGATATATTTATATGTGATGCAAGGCTGAGTGTGGACTGGGTGCTGCTTCCTGGGCTGTTTTTTCCCTCTCTGAGCCCTCATCATCTCCCTTTAGGTGCCCCTGTCTTGTTGCAGCCCCTTCCAGATTATTCTTTCCTACTCTGAGAGGCAGCACTGAGGAATGGTTAAGCTGGCAGAGTCTGGAGCAGACCTAGATCCTCATTTACTCATTTTATAACTGTGAACAGGTAATTTAACTTCTCTGTGCCTCAGTTTCCCTCATTTGTGAAAATAACACCAGCTGAGAAACAGGGTTAAATACCATTGATGTAAAATGATAGAACAGTGCCTGGCATACAATATGTGCTTATAAATGTTGCATGGTCTATAATGTTGATTTGACTGTCTGCAGCTCCTCCCTGCTTCCAGGCCCTAACTGTTTGTTGATCAGTGTGGAACATTCGTGAAGGACAGTACTCATGGCAGGCAGGGGCACCCAGAGGATGTGCTGGTGTGATGGTGGGATAGGTAACACCACAGTCAGGTTGGATCTGGGGTTATCTTTCCTTCCATTTACCATTCATCCTCTATGAAGAACTAACTGCCTACTGTGTGTGTATTCCATGGGGATGGGGTAGGCACATGTAACTGAGAAAGCTGATCCCTGCCTTTAAGGAGCGTGCAAAAGCTCTTGGAAGTCTTCACTAATTTTTAAGAGGATAATGGGATTCTGAAATGGGAGGATTTGAGAACTGCTGGACTGTGGGTATAATGAAAATACCACTAAATGTGGGGGCCAGAGAAGTTGGCAGGTTTGAGCTCTAGCACATTATTATTGTGTTTCTAATCCCTTGACTTCTTCTGGCCTCAGTTTCTTCCTCTCTAAAATGGGAGTGATAATGTGGATCCATGCCTCAGCCTCCTCCAGGACACTGAGAAAGTGCATTTAAAGACTCTAAAGGCCAGGGTGTGTGTGTGTGGGGGGGGGCATTGTGCTGCAGGCAAACCTGACCCCTTGGGGACTCTGTTCTGAAACTGACATTTTACCATCTTGGGAATCTGACTGACTCCTCCATGCTACACACACAAGTGAAGAAATGCCCAGAGAGTACCCACCATGCTGTCCCAAACTCTGTCATCTGACTTCCTGGAACACCAGGGATTATTGTTCAGTGGCTAAGTCACATCTTGCCGGGGTCCAGCCTCGGTGGATCCAGGGTGATCAGAAGGGGAGACAGATAGGTGAGGAAAAACTTATTTATTTATTAATATAGGAATATAAGATTAGATTAGGAAGAAATAGTATAGTAGGAAATGTAGGTAGAGAAAAGGAGGCTGAATAACTTGGCTTACGTGGAAAACCAATAAAGTTCCAGACAAGGAACTTGCACCATCTACGTTAGGCCACCGGCGTCTGTTTGAATATCAGAGTCCCCCACCTTGGGCTCTCTCTCTTACGGATCTTAGAAGCCAGCACAAGTAAGTAGACATGGCAAAGCCTCCATGCCCCAGATGCGAATTCAGCCGGAAAAAGAAAAGAACGACATGGGGAAGCCCAGCATCAGTGCAAGACTCCAAAAACTATTTTTCAAGAGCAGCTTATATACCCCAAGTTGTACATAAAGAAATAATAGAATATGCAGAGTTATGCAGGGGCAGCAGTCCTGACCCTCATTGAGAAAAACAAGGCTTTCTTTTTGCATACCCTCCTGTATACAAAAGGTCTCAGATGGTTTACACTATCTTCTGGCCAAGAGGCCTGTTAACATTTTTATGGCTCTCTTCCTGGATAATTGTCTATCAAACCAGAAAACTCCTTTTCCCTAGAAGTGTTTTTTCTTTACTTTGCATCACCCTCAAAGTACTAAATAAAGTTATATTTCTGTAGAACAAAGGTGCAGTGGGTTATAACAAAGAAAGCACTCAACTCAAAGATCTAATGTTGCCAATACCAGGTCTACTACCTGTTTTTCTATATACCAACTATATCTAAAAATGAAAGATATGAAAATTTGGCAGCAAGTATTGGCTCAACAAATGAAACCTTTAATCAGCCCTAGTCTAATGATTTTGACTCCTCGGAAGCCCCTACATTCCTAGGATGTTTTAAGCTTCCTGTGCCTCCCGCAGTCAGTCGCAGCAGGGAGGCCTCAAACAATCACGTGCGCAGCTGTACAAGTCCTGCAGGCAGGCTAGAAAGCCATCAGAGGGGTTTTTGGATTGAAACACTCGTATTATGCCCAGGAGATTTATTATCTAAAAGCTCTAAATTAATTTTTTTCCAGAAAAAGGTGGTGGGGGGACAGCGCCCTGTTAATGTCAGAAGAGTAGGTGGAAAGCATAACACAGTAAAGCAGGCAGACTCTGGTTTTGGGGGGTGGATGCTCAGAAAATTCCAGGGGGAACCCCTGAAGCCTGATCACGTCCTTACGTTTTGTCAGGCTTCCTTCCTCATGACCTTGTCATGGGTGAGATTCCTCACGCTGGCCCCCGGCAACATCTGACTCTTTGCGATCCCGTGGACTGCAGCATGCTAGGCTTCTCTGGGCATCACTATCTCCCAGAGTTTGCTCAAACTCCTGTCCATTGAGTTGGTGATACCATCCAACCATCTCATCCTCTGTCGCCCCCTTCTCCTTTCGCCTTCACTCTTTCCCAGCATTGGGTCTTTTCCAGTGAGTTGGAAAAATACCAGGGATTCTCTGGGGATAATTCCCACATCAGCACATGAACAGCCAACTTGACACATTTGGGTGACTCTGGGAACATTGCTAGAAAATGTAGATAGGGAATTCCCAGGTGGCCTGGTGGTTAGGATTCCAGGCTTTCGCTGCTTTGGCCTGGTTCAGTCCCTGGTCAGGGAACTGAGATTCTGCAAGTCTCACAGCACAGCCCAAAAAAAAAAAAAAAAAATGCAGGCAGGGAAGAGATTTGAGCTTGAAATTTCCTGATCTCTGCCACCCTTCTTAACTGGAGCTGACAGCTCAAGTGCATCACCCACCAGGACCAGTCTCAAATGGAGGACTGTTAAGTCTCTAGAGGGCCTGCCAGGTGACTCAGGGGTGAAGAATACGCCTGGCCAGTGCAAGAGACACAAGAGACTCATGTTCAGTTCCTGGGTTGGGAAGATCCCCTGGAGAAGGAAATGGCAGCCCACTCAAGTATTCTTGCCTGGGAAATCTCATGGACAGAGGAGCCTGGTGGGCTACGTTCCATGGGGTCGCAGAGTCAGGCATGACTGAGCGACCATACGACAAACAACAGCAAGGTTCCAAAACAACCCAAAGGGGACACGCCGGCTTCTGACCTCCTTCGGTCTACCCCGGCCGTCTCCAGGCTCCAGTGCTTTCTTCCTTCCCCAAAGATTGCCATGATTGTTTCTACCCATCGGAACCCCTACGTTGTCTCCCACCAGAACCTCTATCTCCTACCCCATCCCCCCGGAGACCCCCAGCCCTAACCTTGGCCACTGACTAAACCCTGTAAGAGCCGAAGAGATTTTCTCAAGGAAGACCTTCAAAGTTTCCTGGGATGTTTACATATGTCAGTATTAACAGAGACATTTTAAGTGGAAGAAAATGCCAAAATTGGACCTGAAAACACTCCATGCCAAACTCAGCAACCAGCAGGGTAGAGGACAGATAGATTCTCCATAGCATTGCTCTAACCAATTAACTCCACTCCGTGTATTCCCCCCACCAAGCAAGTGGCAAGCCTTCACAGCATTTGTCTCTCGCCCCTGCCCCTTAAGGAAGACAATTAGCATCTGAGTAGAGGTCTCCTCCTGACATCCTGTCAGTTTTTCTATCTAGTTCAGTACCATTTCCAGCAATGACTTTCAAAACAGGAATTATTTTTTGGTCAATTACATCCAATTTTTAATATTTAAATCTGCTTTACGTAGTTGTGATTATATTCTAAAAACACTTGAGAAGGCTGTTTACCATTTTAGTATAATAAAAACTTTCTTTTTTTTAATTAAACTTATTTTTTTTCTTTTTCAAAATGAGAATAATTCTTAATTATAAAAAATAAAGCATCATTAAGGAATAGTTTAAAATAGAGAAAAGACGAGAAATCACTCATGATCTTCTCTCCCCAACTCGAACACAGCCAGAACCATTATACTGGTGCTTTTTATTGCAGTCTCTGCCCCGATAAATACATTTTATTTGAATGTTATGATGCTTATCTTGGCCTGGTTCCTGAGAAAGCAGAGTCTAAGACAAAGGTTTCCATGCAAATATTTTATTGAGGAACTTGATTCCAGGGAGCTGGAATGAGAAATGGGGAGTGAAGCTGACAAGAATGTGTCATGGAATTGGCCATCACCGAGTGTACCTGGCTGCTGGATTCACGTTGAACTGAGGAGCCATAGGAAGACTTTGCGTGGGTCGGGGAGAAAGAAGCATTTTCCCATTGGCTCCCAGTCCCTGTTGGTCAAAGGTTTTCCCCGTCCAGTAATTCTCCCACATTTCTGAGCTTCCCTGGTGTGGGTGCTGAGTGGATTTCCCCTTGGTCCCAGGCCATTTCTGTCCTCAGGGCATCAGGTGATGCAGACATGTTAACACCAAATTTCATGACGGTGCTGTGATAAGCATGAGACACAGCAGGGAAAGAATAGATATGACATTTGATTCGTTCTCTGACTGTGTTAGTTATTTATTGCTGGGTAACAAACTGCCCTGGCACTTAGCTACCTAAAACAATAACAAGTATAACCACACAGTTTGAGTCATCGGTAATTTAGGAACAGTTTAGCTAAGTGGTCAAAATCAAGACACCAGCCAGGACTGCAGTCATCTGAAGGCTTGACCAGGACTCAAGGATCTGCTTCCAAAATGGTTCCCTCTCACAGCTCTTAGCAGGAGATTTTAGTTTCTAGCCATGTGAACGATGCTATTCAGTATGGGAGTGAACTGCCTGAAGAGTCAGTATCAGGAAGTGGGGATCGTGGGGGGCCATCTTGGAGGCTAGCTACCAACTTGGTTCATTGATTCATTTGATTGCCATTTATTATGCAACTGCCAGGAGTCTGGCACTGTGCTGTCGACAGGGGGAGACCAACATGGTTGTGATTAATTGAGTTCAAGGACCACTTCTTTGTTTAATTTGTGTACCTGGAACACAGAAAGTTTCAGTTAAAGGCTTGTTTCTTTGTCAAAAGGAAGCAAGATGCAGTGGTTAGGAGCTGGACTTATGGAGCCAGTCTGCCTAGGTTCAAATCTGGCTTCTTCCACCACACCCTGATGGTTTTGCAATAAATCTTGTCAGTTTATGTTGCTTACAACCAAGAATCCTCATTAGTTTTTCCACTAATCTCCTTTTATAGTTTCGACTCTGCACAGGATCCCACATTGCATTTAATTGTTGTGTCTCCTTTATTTTGGGGACAGTTTCTCAGTCTTGCCTTGTCTTTTTTGACCTTGCCACTTCTGAATAGTACTGTGCAGACATTTTGTAGATTGTCTTTCAATTTGGGTGTGAGGTTTTTTCATAGTTAGATTGAGGTAATGCATTTTGGACAAGAACACCAGAAGTGATATTTTGAATCATATTAGGGATCCATGATATCAACATGCCTTGTTATACTGGTGATGTTGTCTTTGACCTCTTGATTAAGGTTGTGGATATGTGTTCAGTTACCATGGGACATGGAATATGGATTCCACACGTTGGAACTGGTTCCATCCAGTGTGAACTCCATCACTGGTTCCAGATCAGGAAAGGAGTATGTCAAGGCTGTATATTGTCACCCTGCTTATTGAACTTATATACAGAGTTCAGTTCAGTTCAGTTGCTCAGTCATGTCCAACTCTTTGTGACCCTATGAACTGCAGCACGCCAGGCCTGCCTGTCCATCACCAACTCCCAGAGTCCACCCAAACCCATGTCCATTGAGTTGGTGATGGCATCCAACCATCTCATCCTCTGTTGTCCCCTTCTCCTTCTGCCCTCAATCTTTCCCAGCATCAGGGTCTTTTGAAATGAGTCAGCTTTTCACATCAGGTGGCCTAAGTATTGGAGTTTCAGCTTCAACATCAGTCCTTCCAATGAATGCCCAGGACTGATCTCCTTTAGGATGGACTGGTTGGATCTCCTTGCAGTCCAAGGGACTCTCAAGAGTCTTCTCCAACACCACAGTTCAAAACCATCAATTCTTCCGCACTCAGCTTTCTTTAGAGTCCAACTCTCACATCCATGCATGACTCTTGGAAAACCATAGCCTTGACTAGATGGACCTTTGTTGGCAAAGTAATGTCTCTGCTTTTGAATATGCTGTCTAGGTTGGTCATAACTTTTCTTCCAAGGAGTAAGCATCTTTTAATTTCATGGCTGCAATCACCATCTGCAGTGATTTGGAGCCCAGAAAAATAAAGTCAGCCCCTGTTTTCACTGTTTCCCCATCTATTTGCCACGAAGTGATGGGATCAGATGCCATGATCTTCGTTTTCTGAATGTTGAGTTTTAAGCCAACTTTTTCACTCTCCTCTTTCACTTTCATCAAGAGGCTCTTTAGTTCTTCTTCACTTTCTGCCATAAGGGTGGTGTCATCAGCATATCTGAGGTTATTGAAATTTCTCCCGGCAATCTTGATTCCAGCTTGTGCTTCATCCATCCCAGTGTTTCTCATGATGTACTCTGCATATAAGTTAAATGAGCAGGGTGACAATATACAGCCTTGACATACTCCTTTTCCTATTTGTAACCAGCCTGTTGTTCCATGTCCAGTTCTAACTGTTGCTTCCTGACCTGCATACAGGTTTCTCAGGAGGCATGTCAGGTGGTCTGGTATTCCCATATCTTTTAGAATTTTCCACAGTTTATTGTGATCCACACAGTCAATAAAGCAGAAATAGATGTTTCTCTGGAACTCTCTTGCTTTTTTGGTGATCCAGCAGATGTTGGCAGTTTGATCTCTGTACATCATGTGAAATGCCAGGCTGGATGAAGGACAAGCTGGAATCAAGATAACTGGGAGAAATATCAATAACCTCAGATGCAGATGACACCACCCTTATGGCAGAAAGTGAAGAAGAACTGAAGAAACTCTTGAAGAAAGTGAAAAAGGAGAGTGAAAAAGTTGGCTTAAAACTCAAGATTCAGTTGAGTTTTCAGATCTAGAGAACTAAGATCTTGGCATCTGGTCCCACACTTCATGGCAAAGAGATCTGTAAACAGTGAGAGACTTTATTTTTTTAGGCTCCAAAATCACTGCAGATGGTGACTGCAGCCATAAAATTAAAAGCCGCTTGCTCCTTGGAAGAAAGGCTATGATCAACCTAGGCAGCAAGCAGAGACATTTCTTTGCTGAGGTTATTGATATTTCTCCGAGTAATCCTGATTCCAGCTTGTCCTTCATCCAGCCTGGCATGTCACATGATGTACAGAGATCAAAGGTCCCTCTAGTCAAAGCTATAGTTTTTCCAGTAGTCATGTACGGATGTGAGAGTTGGACTATAAAGGAAACAGTGCCGAAGAATTGATGTTTTTGAACTGTGGTGTTGGAGAAGACTCTTGAGAGTCCCTTGGACTGCAAGAAGATCCAACCAGTCCATCCTAAAGGAGATCAGTCCTGGGCATTCATTGGAAGGACTGATGTTGAAGCTGAAACTCCAATACTTAGGCCACCTGATGTGAAAAGCTGACTCATTTCAAAAGACCCTGATGCTGGGAAAGATTGAGGGCAGGAGGAGAAGGGGACAACAGAGGATGAGATGGTTGGATGGCATCATCAACTCACTGGAGTCAATGAGTTTGAGTAAGCTCCAGGAGTTTTTGATGGACAGGGAGGGCTGGTGTGCTGCAGTTCATGGGGTCACAGAGTTGGACATGACTGAGCGACTGAACTGAACTGATCTGCTCAGTTACTGTTTTTCCCTTTGTAATTAATGATTATCTTGAGATATCTTGAGATTGCAAATATCCACTTTCTCATTCTTTTGCCCATTCATTTAGCATCTATTGATAATACTTTTGGACAGCAATTATTACAGCGCTTTTTGTCTATTGCTGATTTCCTATTTCTATCATTCCATATACATATATCAATTGGAAATCTACTGTGAATAACTGTCCTGTCTCCTTCTTATTTACTTATTCAAGTATTTATTTACTGTAGTATGAACTCATGCATTTTCCCCCTGTGGGTTATAATCCATTACTGTAGTTATTTGTTTCTCAAATTATCTCAGATTTGGCCTTTGGAAACTCTCAGACTGGCTCTTGTGTGTACAGGAGTATTTTTTTTTTTTCTTTTTTAGTTTTCATTTTTATGGTAGTAGCAATATATGCCTGAGTAGAGGGTACGTGAGAACTTTCTACACTATTTTGCAATTTCTTCTAAACCTGTAATTATTTCAAAAAGTTAGAAAAGTTGTTGTTGTTCAATTGCTCACTCATGTCTGACTCTTTGAGACCCCATGAACTGCAGTACACCAGGCTTCCCTGTCCTTCACCATCTCCTGGAGCTTGCTCAAACTCATGTTCATTGAGTTGGTGATGCCATCCAACCATCTCATCCTCTGTCATCCCCTTCTCCTGCCTTCAGTCTTTCCCAGAATCAGGTTCTTTTCCAGTGAGTTAGCTCTTCTCATCAGATGGCCAAAGTATTGGAGCTTCAGCTTCAGCATCAGTCCTTCCAGTGAATATTCAGGACTGATTTCCTTTAGGATTGACTGGTTTGATTTCCTCGCTATCCAAGGGACTCTCAAGAGTCTTCTCCAACACCACAGTTCGCAGGCATCAGTCTTTCAGCATTCAGCCTTCTTTATGGCCCAACTGTTACATCAAACGTGACCACTGGAAAAACCATAGCTTTGACTAGACGGATCTTTGTTGGCAAAGTCATGTCTCTGCTTTTTAATATGCTGTCTAGGTTTGTCATGGCTTTTCTTTCAAGGAGCAAGCGTCTTTTAATCTCATGGCTGAAGTTACCATCTGTAGTGATTTTGGAGCCCAAGAAAAGAAAACCTGTCACTGTTTCCATTGTTTCCCCATCTATTTGTCATGAAGTGATGGGACCAGATGCCATGATCTTTGTTTTTTCATGTTGTGTTTGAAGCCAGCTCTTTCAATCTCCTCTTTCACTTTCATCAAGAGGCTCTTTAGTTCCTCTTTGCTTTCTGCCATAGGGTGGTACCATCTGCATATCTGAGTTTAGTGATACTTCTCCCAGCAATCTTGATTCCAGTTTGTGCTTCATCCAGCCCAGCATTTCACATGTAAGGTAAATAAGCAGGGTGGTAATATACAGCCTTGACATACTCCTTTCCCAATTTTGAACCAATCCATTGTTCCATGTCTGGTTCTAACTGTTGCTTTTTGACCTGCATATTGAGTCTTCCTGGTGGCTCAGATGGTAAAGCGTCTGCCTGCAATGTGGGAGACCTGGGTTCGCTACCTGGGTTGGGAAGATCTCCTGGAGAAGGAAACGGCAATCCACTCTTTTACTCTTGCCTGGAAAATCCCATGGATGGAGGAGCCTGGCAGGCTACAGTCCATGGGGTCACACAGAGTCGGACACAACTGAGCGACTTCACTTTCACTTTTCACTTTCACTTTCATGGGTTTCTTAGGAGGCGGGTAAGGTGGTCTGGTATTCCCATCTCTTGAATTTTCTGCAGTTTGTTGTGATCCACAGAGTCAAAGGCTTTAATGTAATCAATGAAGCAGAAGTAGATGTTTGTGTGGAATTCTGTTGCTTTTTCTGTGATCCAGCATGCATTCATGCTTAGGCGCTCAGTTCTGTCCAACTCTTTGAGACCCTGTGGGCTGCAGCCAGCCAGGCCCCTTTGTCCATTGGATTTCCCAGGCAAGAATACTGGAGTGTGTTGCCATGCCCTCCTTCAGGGGATCGTCCCAACCCAGGGATCAAACCCTGGTCTCCCACATTGCAGACTGACTCTTTACCATCTGAGCAACCGGGAAGCCTATGATCCAACAGGGACTTTGATCTCTGGTCCCTCTGCCTTTTCTAAATCCAGCTCAAACATCTGGGAGTTCTCAGTTCAGATACTGTTGAAGCCTTGCTTGGAGAATTTTGAGCATTACTTTTCTAGGGTGTGAGATGAGTGCAATTGTGTGGTAGTTTGAACATTATTTGGCATTGCCTTTCTTTGGGATTGGAGTGAAAACTGACCTTTTCCAGTCTTGTGACCATTGCTGAGTTTTCCAAATTTGCTGGCATATTGAGTGCAGCCCTTTCACAGCTCAGCTGGAATTCCATCACCTCCACTAGCTTTGTTCATAGTAACGCTTCCTAAGGACCACTTGAGTTTGCACTCCAGGATGTCAGGCTCTAGATGAGTGATCACACTTTTATGATTATCCAGATCATCAAGATCTTTTTTTATAAGTTCTTCTGTGTATTCTTTCCACCTCTTCTTAATATCTTCTGCTGCTGTTATGTCCATACAATTTCTGTCCTTTATAGTGACCATCTTTACATGAAATGTTCCCTTGGTATCTCTAATTTTCTTGAAGAGATCTCAGTCTTTCCCATTCAGTTGTTTTCCTCTATTTCTTTGAAATGTTCACTTAGGAAGGCTTTCTTATCTCTGCTTGGTGTTCTTTGGAATTCTGCATTCAAATGGTTATATCTTTCCATTTCTCCTTTGCCTTTCACTTCTTTTCTTTTCTCAGCTATTTGTAAGGCCTCCTCAGAAAACCATTTTGCCTAAACCATTTGCCTTTCTTTTTCTTGGGGATGGTTTTGATCACTGCCTCCTGTACAGTGTTATGAATCTTCACCCATAGTTCTTCAGGCACTCTGTCTATCAGATCTAATCTGTTGTATCTATTTGTCACTTCTGCTGTATAATCATAACAGGTTTGATCTAGTTCATACCTGAATGACCTAGTGGTTTTCCCTACTTTCTTCAGTTTAAGTCTTAATTTTGCAATAAGGAGTTCATGATCTGAGCCACAGTCAGCTCTTGGTCTTGCTTTTGCTGACTGTATAGAGTTTCTCCATGTTCAGCTACAAAGAATATAATATAACCTGTCTGATTTCGGTATTTACCATCTGGTGATGTCTTTGTGTAGAGTCTTCTCTTGTGTTGTTGGATGAGGGTATTTGCTATGACCAGTGTGTTCTCTTGGCAAGATTCTGTTAACCTTTCCCCTGCTTCATTTTGTATTCCAAGGCCAAACTTGCCTTTACTCCAGGTATGTCTTGACTTCCTACTTTTGCATTCCAGTACCCTATAATGAAAAGGACATCTTTTGGGGGTGTTAATTCTAGAAAGTCTTGTAGGTCCACAGAACCATTCAACTTCAGCTTCTTCAGCATTACTGGTAGGGGCATAGACTGGGATTACTGTGATATTGAATGTTTTGCCTTGGAAAAGAACAGAGATCATTCTGTCATTTTTGAGACTGCATGCAAGTACTGCATTTCAGACTCTTTTATTAAGTACAAGGGCTACTTCATTTCTTCTAAGGGATTCTTGCCCACAGTAGTAGATATAATGGTCATCTGAATTAAATTTGCCCATTCCAGTCCATTTTAGTTCATTGATTCCTAAAATGTCAGTCTTGCTATCTCCTGTTTGACCACTTCCTTGATTCATGGACTTAACATTCCATGTTCCTATGCAATATTGTTCTTTACAGAATTGGATGTTCCTTTTACCACCAGACACATCCATAACCAGGTGTTGTTTCCACTTTGGCTCAGCCTCTTCATTCCTTCTGGAGCTATTTCTTTGCTCTTCTCTAGTAGCATATTGGACAGCTACCAACCTGGGGTAGCTGTCTTTCAGTGTCATATCAGTGTCACCAATCTTTCAGTGTCATCTCTTTTCATACTGTTCATGGGGTTCTCAAGGCAAGAATGCTGAAGTCGTTTGCCATTCCCTTCTCCAGTGGACCATGTTTTGTCAGAACTTTCCACCATGACCCATCTGTCTTGGGTGGCCCTGCATGATATGGCTCATAGTTTGATTGCGTTAGACAAGGCTATCATCCATATGATCAGTTGGGTTAGTTTTCTGTGGTTGTGGTTTTCATTCTGTCTGGCCTCTGATGGATAAGGAGCTAGAAATGTAATATATATTTAAAAAGTAATGTATGTTCATTATACAGAATGATTTTCAAGAAATCATTTTTGAATGATTTTTTTAAAAAACCAAAAGATATAGCAAAGTATACAAATGATTATCTCATCTCCTAGACTTATTCACTGTCTGTATTCTGGTATGTTTCTCTCCGTTCCTTCATTTTAAATGGTGTCATTACACAACTGCGGCAGCTCTGAGCACTGACATTCTGGTTTTGTAATGGAGAGAATACCAGCCAGGGAGACTGGGGTTAATAAAGCACTAATACCTCCAGCCCAGCACCTGTGTATCTGCCACAGGCCGCTGGCCTTCCTGGTGCTGGACTACATCTAATTCCTCCCCGACCAGCTTGTGAGGTGCGGTGACATGGGCAACACCCATCAGACGGGGTGCCGGAGGGTCTCAGTGTACTGAGTCAGGGAGAAGATATCAAGGCTAGTTAGCAGAAACCGGAGGTAAAGGTAGTAAATGCAGGAAAAAGTACACAGGTCAGGCTGACGTGAGGCGGGTGGGGAGGGGGTCGATTAAGATGATCAGAGAGACAGAAAAGAGGAGAAAACCAGAAAATGTCAAAATTTTTACATTTTTGCTTCAAGGAAGCAGAGGGCAGCCAAGAACTCAGTGGGTATTTGTAACCAGACTTCAGGTGTGGTCAAGGGTGAGCGCCTCGCCTGCACTGGGTTGCCCTGACAACCTCCTCCTTCTGGTATTGACATGATGGTGAGAAAGAAGGAAAAACAGGCCAATGAAGAAAACAGTCATTAGAGGCGGAACCCGCTGAGGTCTGGCTTGCTTCCTTTTGCAGGGAGGTCCGGGGTGGGGGTGGGGGTAGCCTGGGAGGGGCAGTGGGCTCTTGGGCTGTGATACAGACAGAGGGATGAGGACTAGAGGGAGAGACTGGGTTTCAGGGGTGGACTAGGCGGGTACAGGGGTGAACTTGAACTCATGTGCCAGAGACTTCTTTCAGAAATTATGGTGAAGCCATTCACCAGAAATTGAATCTCACTGGCTGCATATCCCTTGCTTCCCCTGCTCTTTTCT